>CM076578.1:1665592395-1665692153 GCA_034641835.2 Pinus albicaulis | reverse complement strand
AGTTATCATAAATGCCATAAATCATGTTTACTTCATAAAACTAAATTCTTTTCAGGTTTAATTTATAATGTAATTAAACCACTTCTTTCTTAAGTTTGTACTAAATTTCCATTGGCATGTATCTACATATATAAGGTATAACTTACCACAGCCACCAGTTAATTAGTACATGAATATACTTTATTACTTTTTTCCTATTCATTTACTATTCATTATAGAAGCAGATTAAAGTTACATTGTAAATATTCTAGGGAATCATTTATACTCTCTCCAGATTTAAACCACCCAGTGGTTTAGAGATTCTGGCTGACAGTGTTCCCTGGATTTGTTTCTACTACCATACAGAAATTTAGAAGAATTATCTCTTCAATTTAATTCTGTTAGAAGTATGGAATTTCATAACATAGTAACTACTCAACATCATCACTACAACACTTTTCAGCATTGTCTAACAACATCTAATCTAATTATTTATAAAGTTTGTAAGCATACCACTTCTGTGATGACCAGTCCTCCCAACCTTAGAGTTCTTTTATCCATAGAACTCACCCCCTAGATGAGATCCTCTCCAAGAACAGACCAACTCCTTATATGTTCTGGAGTAGCTTATTTTAGCTTATGCTCCCCAAAACTTGTTTCTAATTCTGCGTCCAGAATTATAGGATGATTTTATTCCTTTTTGCCTAGGCTTCCCTTATTTAGGGATTTTTAAAGCTGCTTTCTAGTTTTCTAGCCTTTTACCTTTTCCCAACTACTTTCCACCTCATTGGGGAAATTTAGATTTTTCCTGAAAAATCTAAATTAGAAATAAATTATTTCAAGGATTTTTGAAATATTTTTGGGGAAAATCTTAGCCTCTTTCCAAACCTCATGGATTTGGGAAGTGATCTCAAATTTCTCATTTGGTCAATATGCACAGAAGTACTTTATTTATTTCTCGCAATTAAATCAGTAATCACATCCACATCATAATTTTCCATTGGGGTCCACCCCCTTCGGATTGAAGTTCAAATGTCTAACTCGAAAAACATAAAACTAGGGGTGTTACATATTCCCCCTCTCAAAACAAACACTGTCCTCGGTGTTATCAACTAATTACTAGAGTTCATTTTGAAAATAGATATGGATATTTTTCGATCATCTCAGCTTCTCTTTCCCATGTAGCTTCTTCAGCGGTTTAGTGCTTCCACAACACCTTTACTCTTGCTACTGTTCAGTTTCTCAATTCAATTTCTTCCCGCTCCAATATTTGAAGCGGATCTGGAAGGAACTCCCCTTCTGGTTCCACCTGTATCACATTCTAATCAACAATGTGAGAAGCATCATGTACATATCTTTTTAATAACGAAACATGAAACACATCATGAACTTTAACATGGGGCGGTAGGGCTAGCTTATAAGCCACTGGTCCCACCCTTTCTAACACCTCAAAAGGCCCACAATATTTAGGAGCCAATTTTGCACAACTTCTAGCATAAAGTGTGCTCTTTTTGGGTTTAATACGCAGGTACACATGATCACCCATTTTGAACTCTTAATGCACCCTCTTTTTGTTAGCATAGCTTTTCTGTCGATCTTGTGCTGTCTTGATGTTTCTTTGTATTTGTTTGACAATTCTTTCCATTTCTTGTAAAGTATCTGGCCCCAATACTAGCTTATCTTTAGGTTGGCTCCAGCTTAAAGGAGTGTGACACTTCCTTCCATAGAGTTCTTCAAATGGACTCATTTTGATGGAGGACTGATAGCTATTTTTGTAAGAAAATTCAGCTAAATGCAAGTAGTCCTCCCATTTTTATGGCCTATCCATCACATACATTCTCAGCCTATCCTCGAAGATCTGATTTTTTCTCTCTATTTGACCATCCGTCTGAGGGTGATAGGCAGTACTAAAATTCAATTTAGTGCCCATACCTCCAAACAGACCTTTCCAGAAGGCAGCTATGAACTTGCTGTCCCTATCTAGAAAAATCATTTTTGGGACCCCGTGTAGCCTTACTATTTCTTTTAGGAACACATCTGCTACTTGGGCTATCCCAAAAGTAGATTTTACAGGTATGAAGTGTGAAGCTTTTGTTAAAGTTTCTACCACTACCATCACTGAATCATGCTGGTACTTTTTTTTGGGTAACCCGGTTATGAAATCTATAGAAACAGTGTCCCATTTCCATTCTGCAATTGGCAAGGGATTTAAAAGACCAACGGGATGCTAATGCTCAACTTTGACTAGTTGACATTCCATGCATCTAGCTAAATAGTCTGCTACATCCTTTTTCATTCCTGGCCAAAACAACTTCTTTTTCAAAGTTGTTAACATTTTATGATATCCAGGGTGTCCTGAATATGGCTATCTATGATATTCATCTAGGATCTCTTTTTTCAAAGATTCTACATTGGGGATATACAATTTTTTTTTATAGCAGATCAACCTTTTTTTATTTTGGGTGTATTCAACCGTTTTTTTCTTCAACATTTTCACTTGTAGCTCCTCATAGTTTGGATCTTGATCTACTACCTTTTTAACTAGTTCTTCTAAATCCAAACTAGCGCTACTCCCAATGTTGCTTATGTTTTGGCAAGCATTTCTGCTTAGCGCATCAGCAATTTTGTTTTCTTTCCCTTTGATATGTTTTATTTCCATATCAAATTCACTCAGAAAAGACAACCATATGTCTTGTCGAGCATTCAAATCTATTTGAGAAAAGAAGTACTTGAGACTAATATGATTAGTCATCAATGTAAATTTCTTTTCAAGAAGATAGTGTCGCCACATCTTCAAGGCATGAATTACAACAGCCAATTCCAAATCATATACACTGTAATTCTATTCATGTTTCTTAAGTTTTCTAGATTCATATGCAATGACAGAATTTTCTTGCAACAATACTCCTCCCAACCCTCTCTACATGCATCAGTACACACAACAAACTCTTTGTTAGGATCTACAATCTTCAGTATAGGGGTTGTAGTGAGTTTTAATTTTAGTTTTTCAAAACTGTTTTGGCATTTTTCAGTCCACTCAATTTTGGTTCCTTTTCTCTGTAATGAAGTTATGGGATGTGCTATTGCTGAAAATCTTTCCACAAACCTTCAGTAATAACCAGCAATCCCCATAAATGATCTTACTGCTGAAAAATCAGTCGGCACCGGCCATTCTCTAATAGCCTTTATTTTCTCAGGATCAACAGCCAATCCTTGTTCAGAAATAATATGCCCCAAGTATTGAATCTTGTCTTTATAAAATTCACATTTACTAAATTTGGCATATAACTGATTTTCTTTCAAATTCTGCAAAACTATCCTTAAGTGTTATTTGTGCTCTTCCACACTTTTTGAATAGACTAAAATATCATCTATGAACACTAGTACGAATTTATCTAAGTACATGTTCAAAACGTTGTTCATTAAGCACATAAAAGTGGCAGGGGCATTTGTCAAACCAAAAGGTAGGACTACAAATTTGTAGTGACCATACCTAGCTCGAAAAGCTGTTTTACTATTATCTTCCTCCTTAATTCTGAGTTGGTGATAACCAGTCCTCAAATCAATCTTAGAAAATACTGAAGCCCCTCTTACCTGATCAAAAATATCATCCATTCTGGGCAATGGGTATCTATTTTTTATTGTCAACTTATTCAGTTGACGGTAGTCAATGCGCATTCTAAAGGTCCCATCCTTCTTTTTCACGAACAACACCGGTGCTCCCCAAGGAGACACACTCGGTCTGATGTAACCTTTATCCAACAATTATTGCAATTGCATTTTCAACTCCATGAGTTCAGGGGGGCTTATCCGATAAGGGGCTCTAGAAACAGGTGTTGCTCCAAGCACCAAATTGATTGAAAATTCAATTTCTCTTTTGGGGGGAAGATGAGGAATCTCATCTGGAAAAACTTCCTTAAACTCTCTTACCACTGGTAGCGTGTCCAACAAATTTTCTTCTGATTGATGTCCTAATTATTCAACATGTACAACATATACTTGATGTCCTTTCCTAGCTTTTCTTTTTAATTGCAGAGCTGATATTTGTCTTACAAAAATTGGTTTTGGTTTTCCTTTGAGTATAAAGGGCCTCCCTTCCTCATCTATGCAATGTAGAGTTTTATCCCAACAGTTCGTCATAGCCTTTCTCTTTTCTAACCAGTCCATTCCTATCAACAAGTCATATGAGCCTAAGGGAAAAAATTTTAAATTTACTTCTGTCTAAAAATCATATAATTTAATTGTTGTTTGAGGTAACTTATGAGTTACTTTTCTCTTGGTGCCAGTGGCTAACTAGACTAACCAAGACTGCTGAAATTTTTCAGTCTTGAGTTTGCATTTCTCTACAACTTGTGGACCAATGTAACTCAAAGAAGCACCCGGGTCAATCAAAACTGTAACAGATTGGTGAGCAATCTTACCTTCCATCTCGACCATAGTATCTTGGTGTTCTGCTTGTCAGTTCTCCAAGGCTACACTGATAGTAGGTATATTCCTTGCTATATCATTTACTGTGGTAGCTTCTCGATCCCTAATAATCATCTGAATATTTCAGTGTGGACAGTGCCTCAACAGATGAGGTTCTCCGTAGCCCCAACTTCTCAAAGGCTCCCGCATTTTAACTGTTCCTTCCTTCTTATAATCTCTATTTAGTTGTTTTGACCCAACTTGGGACTGAGCAGTTTGACTTTATTTTGGTTTATTAAATTTTTTTCTCTGATGATCCCTACCAAAGTTCTTCAAGTAAGTTGGTTTCTGTTTCTTTCCTTTGAATTCACCCTTGTTTACCTAGATTTTCCCATGCTCACACTTTCCTGTAAACTGCTCGTAGCATAATCCAGCTTTTCTCACTGCTTCGTCCATAGTTTTTGGATTATCAAACTCTATTTTCTCCTTGTACACAGCAGGAAAACAGTTCCAAAACCTTTGCACCTTTGACTTCTCTTCATGAATATAAGGAACATACCCTAACAGATTTGTAAACTTGGTGACAAACTCATCTATGGTGAGCTGTCTCAATCTGAGTTCGTGGAACTCTTTTTCTTTATCATCATAATAACGTTCATTCAGATAGCGGTTTTTAAACTTGACTTGGAAATATTCCCAAGTCACTGTTTTCTCATCAATGGCATGAACCATTTTTGTCTCCTCCCACCACAAGGTAGCCTTACCCTATAACTGGTAGACAGCTAATCTGGCCTTCAGATTGCTTTCATATTCATAGACTTAAAAATACTTAATCATATTCAACAGCCATGCCTTAGCATCTTCCTCCTTCTCCCCATCATAGGAGGGAGGTTTAATTTTTCGGAATTCACCCTGTAATTCCTTCTTCTATTTAGACTGATGTTTGGTAGTGTCATCTTCCTCAGAATCTGAGAACTTGCCTTTCCTCCTCTTCTCGAAACCTTCACCTTCTTGGCTGTTCCGTGAGGTCAGTTCTCTTATCAGTGTTTCCTGCTCCTCGCTGGCTAATGACAACCTATCACTCTAGCTTCTTAGCTCAGCCATTTCCTGTTGCAACTTGTGCAACATAGCCATCAAAGGAGTGTTGGGATCTGGCGTGTTATCTCCATCACCCAGATCAATATAGATTTCATCTCCTTCAGCCATTAACTTTTCAGTTCCAATACCACTGTACACTAAACAAAAAAACATTGGTAAATTTTTTTTTCTCTCAAAAATAAGTTATACAGTGAGCACAACAACAGCCCAGTTTTTCAAACATGAGCTTTGATACCATTTGTAATGTCTCTTCCTTTCCACCTAACTTTTTTTTTTTTTTCTAAGACTACCTCTGAAATTCAATTCTGTTCATTTATCATCCATATATATTCAGAACTACCTTTGAAATCTCTTATTTAATATAATTCTATTAAACATGGTTTTTATGCTGAGTCAAATAGTCAACATATATAATTTTATAACACTCATGGTTTTTTTTTTCATGAGATTTCATATGTCTCATTCTCATATATATATATATATATATATATATATATATACTATACATTTATTTCACATCCTTCCCCATATATAAAATTTACCATATTCATTCAAAACATTCATTCAACCCTTAATGCTATATGGTTCCTTTCTCTTAACACCATATATCCCCATATATATATTTTTTGTTTTGTGTGGTCAATGGTAACACCTAATTCGATTCCTTTGATATCTTAACATGTTCCAATTGTCATGATATCATATAATGTTTTATATGTATAATAAAGTTATAAAATGGTCCTTTTTCTACATGGAATCGTTATTTCTTCCCGACGATTTTATTATATCCTTGAACCATTTGATTCAACGCTTGCATGTAATTTTTTTTTTCGTACCAATCATGAATATACAACATACATCTAACTGGAATGAAATGTTGGTTGGAGTAAGAGATATCGAATTGGTTGTACTTCTTGTGCTTCGTTGGCAAGTTTGAATTAATGTTTTCGTGATGTTGGTAATCAAATCGTATCTTTCGTGGTAACTTGGTTTGATGGACCACTAGTGTTTTAAGTTGATTTGATCCCACGACAGAGAACTCAGATTTGTTTTATACGCAAGGCCTTGATTTATATTTTTATATTCTGTAACGTATATCCTTTCATTTATGATGATTTACCATATTATACGTTCAGGTACTTTGCATTAGATTTTATGGATTCACATTAAAGTTTTTAGGCGGTAAAAATTATAGTCTCGATTTCCCCAAATCGATCCTCGTCTAAACCATCGATCAATGGACACATGGACGATTGAGATAATCCAAGACCAATTAGGGTTCTTGGATCAAGTCATATTTAACCTCTAAAATAGTTCGAGGATTATTCTTTGGCCTTTCATTTTCATCATTGCCTCCTGAAGATTGAGACAGTGCTCACTCCGGTGGGGCTATGAGCTATGCGTTCCAAGCCTTTCGGCGTTACGACTAATTTCTTATGATTCACTTCTAGGTACATACACTTTGTCATTTCCATGGTTTGGTCCTGATAATTTTATTTTTGTGAGTGAACTCATGTATTCGTTTTCCTGGGTGATATATACCTTCAATTTAGTCATTCACATAGTTTTGATTTTATATAAAGAATTTCGTAAAACTCTTAAGCCTGTTGCGGCCTGGTTTATATGATTTCCATAGTTAAATGCGCTCTGTTGTATTTGATATTTAAGCTTAGTCTCTGTATGTAGAGATACGCCCTTCTTGTAATGGGGAAGAGGTCGTTCCATTTATTTTTAATTAACGTAGTTAACCTCTCTTATTTCATTTAGAACCTCCTCTATAATTTTATTGTCTAACGCTTGAATCAATTTCTGATAGGAATATTTCGTGGGGTTTTCTATGACCTTACTTATATGGTTTTGAGCTGAGTAGTGCCGAGCTCTAGCAGCCTCATTTCATGCAGCAATCTACACCATAGGTATACCCATCATCTCGAGTTTTATTTTTAACCATTTCTTCCATCGTTTCGCTTTGACTTCATGGTCTTCGGAATTTGTATTTATAACCCCTTAATCAAAATGTTCACAGCTCATTTGAGAATGAGGGTTTCATCTTACGAGGTAATTTTTTTTTGTTATTGACCTATGTTAGAATTAGTACTTCCTTCCTGTGAACTCTATTCTTAACCATTTATAATGTAATTCTTACTTCGTGCTTGTCTTATTTCAAGTAATCTTGAATTTTCTTCCGAGATAATTCAAAATTGTATTTGGATGACTTGTCTTTCGTTCGAGGTTAACTTCATTTCCCCATTTTAATTTTCAGGTCGATATCGACATTATCTTCGTCGGAGCATAACCAGTCTTTCACATGTTTAGTTTGTAACTCATCCTGACAATTCCAATCTTATTGTCATAGAATTATTAATTGTAATAATGGACTTTTTAACAGAGACTCGGTTTGATTATAAATCCTGATTATATAAATTCAGGTTATAATGGTTTCTGTATATATATTATTGAACGTTATATTCTCGTTTACTTAGTTTAGTTTCAGAAGCATATATATACAGTTTCTGGTTCTTGTCAACAGATTTATGATAGACTCTATTTATCCTCAAATCTCAATTTAATGTTAATATACATATCATATTTTCTCTCTGCTGTAACTTCCTACTTTATTTTATACACTGGAATTGATAAATTTACCAGTCATAGCTTACGCTTCTGTTCTATCCGTTTTGTAGTAATATATATATATATATATAACTACTAAATGAGTTTACATAAATCCTTTTTTTTTTGCACAGTAACCTAATAATTGTGTATCAATAATTTTTATTATTATATGTATTTCTGCATGATTCATTCTCTTCAAGATACAGGTTTTCAAACTATGGATACTGTCTCAAGTACCTCTTGTAGTTATGCGAACTCAGTTTTCAGTCTATCTGCTTACCCATATATATTTTAATACTCCAGAAAGTATAAATTCTCGTAGATTGGAGGTTTCTGTGGTGTAGTTTTTCAGGTGTAAGAATCGGAATAACCACAGTTGTCATTTTTAGTCTACGTTTCGAGTCTGGATGTAGACCCATCGAGTATAAATTCTCATTCTGTATCTGAGTTTTAGAATTGTCACATTTATTTACTTTATATCAGCAATAGGAGGCTCTAGAGTTTTTAAAAGAATTGGTATAATATAGTCAATATTTCTAGTTCCTAGTAAGCACCTCTAACTAGAATTTATTAATGCTTTGATAGTGTATCTCTGTTATTCCAAGCAGCTTATAAGTTCTGTCTGAAGTTTATCTTATATCTCATATTTGTATTTTCCTGCTGATTATTCAAACAGAACATGTTATAAGCAGACTTAAGTTATCATAAATGCCATAAGTCATGTTTACTTCATAAAACAAAATTATTTTCAGGTTTAATTTATAATGTAATTAAACCACTTCTTTCTTAAGTCTGTACTAAATTTCCATTGGCATGTATCTACATATATAAGGTATAACTTACCACAGCCACTAGTTAATTAATACATGAATCTACTTTATTACCTTTTTTTCCTGTTCATGTACTATTCGTTATAGAAGTAGATTAAAGTTACACTGTAACTATTCTAGGGAATCATTTATACTCTCTCCATATTTAAACCACCTAGTGGTTTAGAGATTCTGGCTAACAATATTCCCTAGATTTTTTCCTACTACCATATATAAATTTAGAAGAATTATCTCTTCTATTTAGTTCTGTTAAAATTATGGAATTTCATAACACAGTAACTACTCAACATCATCACTACAACACTTTTCAGCATTGTCTAACAGCATCTAATCTAATCATTTATAAATTTGTATGCATACCACTTCTGTGATGACCAGTCCTCCCAACCTTAGAGTTCTTTTATCCATAGAACTCACCCCCGAGATGAGATCCTCCCAAGAACAGACCAACTCCCAATATGTTCTGGAGTAGCTTTTTTAAGCTTATGCTCCCCAAAGCCTGTTTCTAATTCTGCGTCCAGAATTATAGGATGATTTTATTCCTTTTTGCCTAGGCTTCCCTTATTTAGGGATTTTTAAAGCTGCTTTCTGCTTTTCTATCTTTTTACCTCTTCCCAACTACTTTCCACCTCATTGGGGAAATTTATATTTTTCCTCAAAAATCTAAATTAGAAGTAAATTCTTTCAAGGATTTTTGAAAGATTTTTGGGGAAAATATTAGCCTCTTTCCATACCTCATGGATTTGGCAAGTGATCTCAAATTTCTCATCTGGTCAATATGCATAGAAGTATTTTATTTATTTCTCACAATTAAATCAGTAATTAAATCCACACCATAACTATCCATTGGGGTCCACCCCCTTTGGATTGAATTTCAAAGGCCTAACTTGAAAAACATAAAACTAGGGGTGTTACAGGGGTAGCAAGCTAAGCGGGCTTGATTCTGGGGAAAACTCGATAGTTAAGCGCGCTTGAGCCAGAGGAGTTTTGGGATGGGTGACCTCCCAGGAAGTCTTGGTTACCGAGTGCAAGCCACGGAAGTGACGATTAACGTTATGTGATTCATTTCACTAGTTTCAATCCCACTTATTCACCCCTGTGAGCATCACCCGATGCAATGAGAGCTAAGTAGACAATTCAAAAATCATGAGAAAGTAGTCAGTTACGACTACCTCTCATGGAAATGGTCATAGATGAATGACTTCCTTAACGCAGTTGAATCCAAAAAATAATATCTAGTTTAAAAATCCTTGGATGGTACAATTGGCCACAAGGACCAAGAGGAGAGTTAATGCTAAAGTGTCCAACTGTCCCTTAGAGGTTGGAAATCAACACATAAATGTGGATTTTAGTATTCTACCTCTAGGCTCTTATGATGTTCTACTTGGAATGGATTGGCTGGAGGTGCATTGGTCACTAGTAGACTGCAAGGAGAAAATAATATACTACAAGGCAGAAGATGGAACCCACCAAGAATTGCAAGGAATTAAGAAACCACTTTAGCTACATCCTATTACTGCATCAAAGTTGGGGAAATGTATCAGAAAAGAATGTCATATTTATGTTAATCAGGTGGGATTTGCTAATTTTAAAAACACGATTCCTATTATGGAGAACATACCAGTGGTACAAGATTTTATAGATGTATTTCCATAAAATATACCAGGTTTACCTCCAAAACGGGATATTGATTTCAACATTGAATTAATGCTAGGGGAAGCACCAGTATCACGTGCACCATATCAAATGAGTGCACCTAAGTTAGCTGAACTAAAAATGAAGTTACATGAATTAATAGATAAAGGATATATTCGTCCTATTGTATCTCCTTGAGGGGCACCAGTGTTGTTCATAAGTTAGAAAGATGATATTTTGCAAATGTGTATGGATTATAGACAACTTAACAAATTAACTGTTAAGAACAAATACTCATTTCCACGAATAGACGATCTATTCGATCAGGTAAAAGGTGCAACTGTATTCTCCGAGATAGACTAATATCTGGGTACCATCAAATATGGATAAAGGACGAAGACATTTATCAGATATGTTTCCGTACCCAATATGGGCACTATGAATTTGCAGTTTTGTCATTTGGTTTAACTAACGCACCAACAACATTTATGAGTTTAATTCATGGCATCTTCCATACATTCTTATATAAGTTTTTTTTATATTTATTGACGACATACTTATCTACTCAAAGACCATGGAGGAGCATAACGAACATTTACGGATAGTGTTGAAAATGTTGAGAGAATATCAGCTTTATGTTGAGTTTAGTAAATGTGAATTTTATAAACAGAAAATTAAATATCTAGGCCATGTTATTTATGTTGAAGGTATAGTAGTAGATCGTGAGAAAATAAAAACTATCATGGTATAGAAAGTACCTAAGAATGTAACAGACATACGATCTTTCATGGGATTGGCTGGTTATTACCAACGTTTTATTGAGGGTTTCTCTAAGATAACTTTCCCTATAACCTCGTTGCAGTGAAAAGGACGAATGTTTAAATGGAACAGTGAGTGCCAAAACAATTTTGAGCAGTTAAAGAAGTTATTGACTACAACGCCTGTATTAAAAGTTGTTGATCCCAGAAAACAATTTGAAACTTGCACAGATGATTGCAAAGGAGTGGGAGTTGTACTAACACAAGATGGAAAAGTTGTAGCATATGAGTCAAGGAAGCTGAAAGATCATGAAAAATGATATTCTACCTATGATCTAGAGATTACTGTAGTGATACATACATCGAAGGTATGGAGATACTACCTATTGGAAAGAAAATTGTATTAAAAACTGATCATAGTAGTTTGACCAACTATTTTAAGCAATATGACTTTAATTCTCATCAAGCCAGGTGTAACACATTCTTAAGAAAAAATTATTATGAAATTCAACATGTTAAGGAAAAGGGAACCATGTTGCTGATGCCTTAAGCAGAAAATTACACTATGTGTATGAACACTATTTTACTAGGCATAATTTGAATTAAGAGAAAGTGAAGGAAGCTGTGGATCAGGATCCTGAATATCAATTTATATGGTAGCAAACACAACATGCAGAAGAGCAAGGGAAGCAAAAATAGTACTAGATATGCAATGATTAGTTATTGATGTTTCAAGGGAAAATCTACATTCCTATTTGAATGAGTCTAAAGGAACTTATTTTAGATGAATATCATAGAAGTGCTTACTCGGGACATCCTGGTTGCCAAAAAATGGTAATAATAATCATAAAAAGACTACTTTTGGGTAGGGACGCGTAAAAATATCGCTGAATATTTTACTAAATGCTTATAATGTCAACAATTCAAGGGGGAACATCAACACCTAGCAGGGTTGTTGCAACCCATTCTTGTGCCTCAATGGAAGTGGGAGGTTATATATCTAGATTTCATCATAGACATACCAAAAACAAAGCGACACAATGATTCAATTATGGTGGTGGTCGATCGATTGAGCAAGGAAGCTCACTTTATTCTTGTACAGTTAAATTATAAAACTGTACATATAGCTAATATCTTTATGAGAGAAGTGTTTAGATTGCACGAAACACCAAAAAATTTTATCTCATACAGAGATGTAAAATTTACTTTCGCTTTCTACAAGGTCCTATTCAATAGTTTTGGCAGACAAATTCAATTCGGTACTACATACCATCCACAAACAGACAGTCATACATAAAGAGAAAATCATATTTTGGAGGACATGTTGCGGATGTATGTAATGCAACCCCCTACAAAGTGGGAAGATTACTTACACCTCATGTAAGTTTCTCAATAATCCCTCAGAATGTGTCTGTTTGAAGCATTATATGGCAGCCAATGTCAGACGCCCATTAACTGGAGTAGCTCTGAAACCAAGCCAATGCCCGGACATAAAATGTTGCCTAAGATGGAACAAAAAGTGAAGAAAATTTGACAAAATTTGAAGGCCGCTCAAGGTAGACAGAACGTGTATGCAGATCGGAAGAGGACAGACCATGAATTTGAGGTAGGTGATCATGTCTATGTGAGAATTAAACCCAAGAAGAGCACCTTGAGGTGGAATACTTGTGCTAAGCTGTCTCCCTGGTTCTGTGCACCTTTCCAGATTTTTGAAAAAGTGGGACCAGTGGAAAATCGGGTAGCCTTACCAGGATACATTCAGGTACACAATGTGCTTCATGTGTCCCTACTGAAAATATATGTTCATGATATAAATCACATAATACATTCGCATAACATACAAGTAGACTTAAATCGAAAGATAAGATTCCTAATAATATAATTATCACCTTAACTAAATTAAAATATTTGCTGGTTGTAGGTCAAACCAAACAGAGAATTTCTGGTAGAACCCCTGGGTATTCTTGATCAGAAAGAAATAAATCTTTTTAGGCGAGCCATCACCCAAGTTAAAGTGCAGTGAAGCATTTTGGCACAGAGGAGGCTACTTGCGAATATGAAAGGTTCATTCGAGAGGCCTTCACGAAATTATTTACTGCAATGGAATGAAAACACTGAGGACAATGTTTACCTTGAGTGGGTGAAGACGTAACATCTAGATTTGAGTTTCTACGTTAATTTAATTTATACATTTAAACTTATTTAAGTTAAACTATCTTAATGTGTATATTAAGAATATGTTTGAACAAAAGTTTAATTTATAATTTTTTTTTTACAAAAATTAATTATGGAGTGGTATCCATAAACTGATGGTTAAGTGTCGAGTTACCAGAGTGGTTAGATGAAAAGAAGTTACCTGCCAGTTACCTTTCCTCTGGCAATAAAAATAAAACTCTGATGAGGAAAAGGGGTTCTGTTAAAAAGGAAAAAGACACCATGATCGTTGTAAGGAGGAGTATCCAAAGCTGGTTCAAGCCAGTGAACCTCTGATAAAAATCATGGAAAAGAAGAAGAGACTGGATGGGGGTCTTGAGGTGTCTCTCTCCATATTAAACTGCTAATAAATCCCACTTTGACTAGGAGCATGGGGGCAGCAGAGGACGTAATAGCCTCTCTCATGGTTGGCAGGAAACCATCAGCTCTGCTTATTGAAATAGGTAGTAAGAATTTGAAAAGAAGTAGTCTTAAGTGTTATTATTTTTATTTTTGTTGAAAGCATTTATTTTGGAATGGTATATGTATGTTGTGAATGGGAATATGCTAACCCTATAAGAATTTAATTAATAACACAGTATTCAATAGAACATATTTATTGTAGGTTTTTATGTTAAATTCTATTTTTTTTTTATAGTTGTAAGAGGATGGTTCAGTAAACTAGCCTAAAATATGAAATGAGGATGTAATAGTCTAACATAACAGTTAGTTGTATCCAGATTAACAGAAAATTCCCCAGACATGATAGTCTATTTGTGAAGTAATAAACTATACACAGATTGAGGGTTTTAGGGAATAACTCTCTTTAAAATAGTCGGTCAGGACATGTGGGGATAATTAAAAGTAAGCAATAAATATATGTTGTAAACAAATAAGAGATAACTGAGGAGAATCTAACCTTACTGTGTAAAGACATCTTACCTTTATAGTAAATGAAATGAAAACTCTGTATAAGATTAAACTTTACAGAGAAAATTATGTTGACATATTAAGAAAAGAATAGAAATATGGGACAGTACATTATGGACTTCTCCCTTGAAAACGAATAATCCTTTCACAAGTTATATTTACACCAAGCATTATGAGACAGTAGAATGAATAGCTATAATATAGTCTACAAGAATGATTACGCCTTAAATTTGTAAAATAACTACAAAAATAACTACACTCTCCCCTCGTAAGGGTAAATATATATTATATAGAAAAATATAGTGAAAAAAACATTAATATAGTTGCATGCATTGTAGAGAGCCTGCTCCAGCTTAAATAAATTATTCTGTCAACAAGTTCAAATAAAATACTAACTCTAAGTTAGGCCTTAGAAAAAACCCCTGATAATTAAGAGTTTGTAGAAGCCCAAGCCCAAAACTGGAAAAGAGAGTAATAAATGATGCAGTAATGAGAACGACTTTCCAAAATTTTAGTATGGAGTTAAACTCCATTTCTCTATGTAGTTCATAAAAAGACCCAGAAAAAGTTAAGTAAAAACCCTTCACCGAGAGCTTCAGGGAACTGAGAGGAGTAAACAAGAATGACAAGTTCCATCAAACTCATTATGAAAATTATGTATAGTCTCTGTAAAATTTGCGAATAGCTCATGAGGAGCTAGAGAAAGAGTACCCGTATCCACATTGAGGTAATTTGTGTAACGTAGGGTAATAAGCCAGGGTTATCAATAGAGAAAGTAGGGTGGGGCTATAACCTCATCTGCATAAAACAAAATAGAAAACATTAGAATAATGAAATGAAATCAAATAATAAATTTGTAAATAATTGAGAAGAAGGCAAAAGAAGTTGGGATTACATCATGTACATGGGCGAGATAAAATTGCAAAACCCAAAAATAAAACCAAGGTCAAAATAATTATTATTTACAGAAGTTAGTAAATGTAGGTTTAAGCCATCGAAAAATTTCACTGCAAGAACATTTACCTGAACTCGAAATTGTAGAGATTGAGCAACCATATTCAACTAAAGGAGAACCGCAGAAATTGAACAAGATTCATTATGGTGACAAAGCCAGCGCGAGGACAAACCCAATATTGAAATCTAGAAGTGGAAAATGAAATAACAACCCTAATTTATGTGGAGAATGCACAACTGTGTGAAAATACCAAACATAGCATAACCAAGTGACATTATGGAACATTCAAGAAGGATTAAAAAGGGTGGATAACTCATCGTCGCACATAGCGGTTAGAATAATAGTCATGGAAGAGGAAGAGTTTCAGAGCCAACAAAAGAGTAGCACAAATGAGGAAATTAAGGTTTGCAACGGGTAGGGTTATACCCTAACCACCTCCAAACCAACCTAGACTATCAAACGAAAAAATGATCCAAGGGTTATGTAATGCCCATTTTTCAAAACATATAATAATCGTTAAAAAAACTCATTAAAATCAAATCAATAGTTGTACCATGCGAGATTTACATTATTGATGAATGAGGCGGCCAGATGGCAGGACGATTAACAAACAAATCAACGTAGAAATAAAATCCCAACTACTGTCAAATAATCCCAACAGAATATAAAAGTATAAACGCCATTTTCAATGTATAAACCCGATTCTAAATCGTGGCAAAATTAATATGTTGACATTCGATATACCTTTGTAATTGTTATGTATTCATTTATGTATTTCAAAGGAACTTGTTATAAATAATCATTCCATAAGCATAGATAGGTAGTCTAACCTCATACCCATGGCTTAGCCCAAGAGGGTAATAAAATTACATTAACACTTAATAATATCTATGTAGCATGTTCTTAAGGTATGTTTATAATACTAATCCAAATATAGATATGATTTGTATTAGTTTTAGGAATAAGTTAAAGTAATAGTTAGGAGATAAAATAATTTTTTTTTACATTGTTGTAAATATTTTGCTAACATTTGATGAGTAAATGTTACAGAGTAAATCACTAATATACTTAGAATGAAATTAATTATTGAAAGAAAATAAACATGAAGCATCCATTTTATTCCTATAAATCTAATAAACCAAACCATCCTATTTGAAAGTTCAATTGAAATGGTAGCAGAGTAGTGCACGATTACATGGATGAACCTACATAATTAACTATGAAAAAATTGTAAAATTTCTATGGAATTCTAAGAAAGAAATAATAATATACATGAGTGAATAGGGGAATAAATATGTAATTACTGATTATAAGTGAGTCTAGTAACAATTATTACTATACAATATTACCTATTTTAAAGAGTCAAGAAACATAACTACGAGGGTAAGAATTATTTATGAAAGTAGAAAATGTAAATTGAAGTACAGAGGGTTGATTTAAGTGAGACTATAGAATTAAATCTCTTATTTTGGTGGCTGGAGTATAGATATACTACGACAACATTTATACAGTAAATTGGATGAAATATTATAAGGTAAATTATTCTATATGGCAAATAGGAGAATAGAGAAAACAATTTTTTAACCTCACCAAAGAAATATTTCATATTCATTTTTGTTGCATGTATGTTCTTTTAAACCATATCTAAATAATTTAATATAAAATAAGACATCATGTCATAATACAGATGTGTATAAAAGCTAATGAAGGGTTTTCTACGACCCAAGGTCAACCCTATAACTCGAAAAAAGAAATTAATAGAGAACCCTCCAAGGTTGAAAAATATAATAATTGATCCTGAACCATTAGTGGGTTAAGGCTAATAAATACTATTAGTAACTGACACATCATTAGTAACTTCGGGAGGAATGGAGAAATCAATTTTATTGAACTCTATGCAATATACCTACGTAAATTATCATAAAATGAGTGTTGTTCAATAATTAAATATTATTAATTATGTAACGTCTCCTCTTCCTACTCAATTTTTTTTTTTTTTTTCATTGGATAGAATAATTCTATAATTCCTAATTGTCATTGCCATTTAAATCCACCATCGAACTCCAATAATTATGAAATCCTCTTGCAAAGAGTTTTCGTACTTTTGTATGTGTATCTTTGTTAACCATTCTAGTTTTTATTTAATCTTCTCATAAGATTGGTGGTGGCTTATGTTATATATATCTATATCAATACACATATTTCACACCCCTATGGGTTAAAAATTTACCCTTATTCCTAGAACATAACCATACATATCATTTATATACACAAGATTGTTATGATGGCCCTTGGGCATAGAACCTCTATTTAAGTGCTTAACTTTGATCCACTCTTCTTTACAGAGTTCACGACATACAGGCTTTGGTTTTCGGTGTCATATATTCATAGTGGCATAGCGAGTATGTTATGTATTTATTGTTATGTTCTCGTCTTGTTTTCCAAAGCTCTGAAGCTATGGCTTGAAACCGAATTATACAAACTCTGGAATGGTTTAATTCGATCTATGTTGTTTTTCATTTGTCGTTCACATTATTTCATTCCAGCCTTGTGGCCATATGTAAGTGCATAATTATTGTACTTGCGTGATTATAAATGTCTCACGTACCTTCTATTACCACAAAGTTTATGTGGGGGTAGACGATATTAACGTCGTCGTACTTGTTTGCTACGTTGGAAATTTGAGTTAATATGTTTAGTGTTGGATTACTCGTCGAGCATTCCACATTGACTAGGATTGATGGCATTCGGTGGATTTAAAATTTGATTGATTTTCTCTCTATCCATGTTGGCCATGTCTACACGCAAAGGTTTATGCATTTACGTTTTTATATTTGCAATATGTATCCGTTAATTAATATCGCCGATACGGTGATACGATTGGGAGTACCATGTAAGCGATTTCAATGGATTTTCATTTATGGTTTGGATGAATGTGCAATGGTTTTCGATTTCTCCCCGATCGATCCGCGAGCATCCCATTGATCCAGTGCCACCTGGACGGTGGAGATTACTCAGATCAATTAGCGTTTTTCTCGTTTGTGTTTAATGATTAATATTAATTCTGGAGTTGTCGACTGAAGCACTCTTTGGCTCTCCATTTCCCTTGACCAACTCCTGATATCAACGCTCTGTCCAATTGGGAAAACGAGACGTTCATCTCTTCTCGGTTTCTAAGCGTAACCATTCGTTTCTTTGCTCTTCAGGTATGAAATCGTTGGCCTTCTCCTTACCAGCGTGATTGCATTCGATTGATATATTTGTCTTCGTTTTATTTACCCTATCGTTCCATTTATAGATCGTTTCAGCCGTCATGAAACTTCTATGAAATTTTCGTTCTGTTATAATGGCTTGATACCCATTCTATCGTTCCTTATTTCGTTCTACACTAATATTAAACCCTTGGTGTGTAGGAAATTCTTCGTCTCAGATATTCCATGAATGTATTCATTTTCATTTGCCAAATTGCCTTGGCTCTAGGCGAGCATCACTACTCAAGTAAGCTATCAGTTCCTTAGAACTAGTTTATCCCGTAATTTCTTTCGTTCTCGTGAACATTTCTCTAATACTCTTGTATTCTTTATACAAGTCGTATTTGTTAACAAGGTCCTCCAATCTCACAGGTAATCCTTGTTTTGTATATAGGTTTGAATATACTATTTTTTTTAAGTGCCCTCGTGTCGTCTTGTTATAACTATCTCTCACGTTGCCCTCATTTTATGGCAGGTAAGTTTGAATCTCGTCAAGTTTTTTTTTCAGTGGTATTGGGTGGATTTGAGAATCACTCAACTTGACGTCGTTATACCCTGGAATTTCAGGTCGGTATCAACGCGTCCTTAACCGGAGTGTGACCAGGCTCTTTTGTTGTTATCATCCAAAATTTGCTCAAACAGTTCAAACATTTTTGTTGTCACAGAAGTTTCTATTGTAGTAATAAATTATGCCAGACACTTGGACTGTTAACAAATTTTTTCTTCGGTGATGAAATTCCCGGAATGATTAATTCCTGTAATATTATTATGAACCCTTGATAGTCTGATTTCGTAATGGCCTCAGAAATTGATATGTAAAGATATGTCTATTTACTATTCATCTCTGTTACTTATGCCAATTCAATGATATCCTCTAACAGGTTCCAGTTTATCATTTTCATGTAAATGCTCACAGGAAATATTTCTTTCAGTAATTATTTGACTAAGTTAGATTGAAAGAATTAATAAGTTTGCTAGTCTTATTTGTTTTCTTTATGTTCCTCCGCATTGTAATAGCATAATGAATATAATCTCTTGGTTGTATAATTTTTCAAGTCTAAAATCTTCCAATGCATGTGAAATTGCAATTTTCACAGAGTTTATAATTTCATGTATATTATATGACTCAGGAGGGGACTCTAATTATACTCCTTAGTTTGAGGTTCCATCGTAATAGTTACTTATGTTATTCATACTATTTTCTGCAACTATATACTTATAATTTCTCCTAGTACCACACTGTTCATATATCTAGTGTTTAAGTCAACACTCTTGACTAGCATTTTATATAGATCTAGTGGGTGAAATATTTGTTAACTTTCACAGCTTATACAATTGCATGCATTTTATAGAAATTCACATGCTCATCTTATTTTTCCAATAAGTTTTCAATTTGGACCGTTCTTTTGTGAAGGATGTTAGTCACACACCAGTTATATATATAATTCTCATACTATAATTTTTTGCAGATTTGTTAACCAGGTTTAGCTATGTCTCTTTGCTACCTGAAATTATATGAAGCACTAAAATCTATACTCTTCCATTCTGTCCTTATTGTAGAGGGCAGTTTATAGATAGACATGTATTGTTATTTTGGAAACCTACAGGTCTGTACTTCACTTACTGAATTCAACAAATCTATAGATCTGCACTACATCTACTTAATCCTTCCTACACACATATTTTAAATGTCTCTAGTGTTCACTGTTTTAATCCTATTATTAACAGAAACATATTAAAGTTACACAGTTATGAATTATGAGGTAACATAAATCTCCAGATTTAAACCAAAGGCTGGTTTAGAGCTTCTGGCTGATTTTTCCTCATAATTCTGGTTCCTACAACCAAGCAATACTGAGAGGATTTAATCCCTCCTCAACTCTATAAATGTATGGAACACTAGTATAAACCATAAAACAAAATATACATATGCAACTACAGTCATTCACCTTCACCCTAGTACAATTAAATTTTCAATTATTCATAATTACCGTGATCATACCTCTTTGGTATTTGACCAGTCCTCCCAACCTTAGAGTCCCTCTATCTCCAAAAATCACCCCCAAGTTGAGACCACCTCCAGGACAGACCAACCTCTAATTTGTTCAGGAATAGCTTATTTAAGCTTTTTCTCCCCAAAGCCTGTTTCCAATTCTACGTCTAGAATTACAGGATGCTTTTCTTCTTGTTTGCCTAGGCTTCCCTTATTTAGGGATTTTTAAAGCTGTTTTCTGCTTTTCCCAGCTTTTTACCTCTTCCCAACTACTCTCCACATCATTGGGGAAACTAGATTTTCCTCAAAATCTAATTTAGAAATAAATTATTTCAAGGATTTTTGAAAGATTTTTGGGGAAAGTATTTGCCTCTATCCATCCTCATGGATTTAGCAAGTGATCTCATCCTTCTCATTTGGTCAATCTGCACATCATTATTTTATTTAATTTTCATAATGAAATATTTAATTACATCCACAAAAATACTTATCCATTTGGGGTCCACTCCCCTTAGGATTAAAGTTCAAATGTCTAGCTTTGAAAGAAAAACATAAACTAGGGGTGTTACAAATTATTATATGGATATTAAAAGAAGAATATTCTTCTAATTCTTAATTAAAATTAATGTGTTTTTAATTATGATATTTAGAATAATTTATATTTTTCTAACTAAATAAATTATATTTCCAAGTTGGTATATTTTATGAGTTTTATATGAGTTATGTATAAGTTATATTTTTTTCATAAGAAAAAACAAATATCCCTTGAAAAACCATGAGAGAATTATGGAGTGATTAAAGGATTAAGGAGAAATCTAATTTATAGGTGATTTATGGAATGCTCTTAGGATTTAGAAAATAAATTGCATTTTCTTAATTCTACTTATTGTAAGCCCATGAGAAAATATGAGGAATAATGAAAAAATACATATATAATCAAGCTAAGAGAGAGGAAAGAGGGATTCCAAACATGTACTAAAAGATAAGTAACTATGCTCTTTGAAACTTTTTGTGTTTGCATATGGTGCATAAAGAAATAAGAATCAAATTTATTTTCTTGAAATTTTTCATATGATAATGAGTCAATAATATTTTCTTTGGAAAGACTCTGTGTATTTTCATGTACATTGTAATAAGTGTGTTGTTTATTGAATTCTTAAATGATTTTTTGTGCATTCAATTACTAATTTTTTTGTCAATTTCGTGAGTTATTGGGAAACAATGACCAAGTCTGTCTTTGTATCTCCCAAACCATGATAGGTATGTGAAAATTGAAAACTTTTTTTGTAAATGAACCTCTTCTCACCAAAAGCCTCTTATTTGAAAAATGAGTTTTCTAATTCTCAAAAACCACGTCCAAAGTTGATGACTAAAACAAGAAATTATTTAATATTTAAATATAGAAACATGGGCTAAAAAAGATTCATTCCAATCTTCCAAACCATGACACCAAGGTAAAAACTGAGAGAGGTTTTTTTAGTGAACTCATTCCCAAAAATAACATCTTTTGTTATTCCAAAATTAATTTCGAGATGTTTAGAAATTGTGCCCAAAGTTTATGACTACAACAGGAAAAACAAAGTATTGTCATTTTATTTGTCAACGCGATAAGAATGGTTGTTTATGTACATATAGAGATAAATATTATGCTAATGTGCTTGAAAAAAAAAAAATTAATTGAATTCACAAACAAATAACTATTAAGTTTGATATTTCTTGAAGATAAATGTGTTATTCACATGTACAAAAATATAACAATCATGTTGATATTTGTTGAAAATAAATTAAGTTATTTCATTTAAATCATTACGAGGATGCTCTCATGATTCATATGCATTAAATTTTTAAATATAAATATTGGACTATTAAAGAGAATATATGCTTATGTGCATAGAAATAATATTTAGTATATTTGATTTATTAGAAATGAATATGTGAGTAACTGTTTTTAGAAAATGTTCACCTAAAACCTTTGCATAAAATGCCATTGTTTGTGTTATTTGAGAAAGATTTTTTACTCATGCTATTTTTTTGATGAAATTCTACCAATTCGTATGATGTGTGAAAGATATAAAATTATTTTGTATTGCATGCATAATAGCTAGTGAGTTAACTAACTTTTGGAAAAATAATACTTGGTGTGTTATATTGTTAGGAAAATATGTATATATATTTGTATGAAAAGATGAATTCGTTGTGTTAGAACTCGTTAAAAAAAAAGGAAGATAAAAAAATATCCTTTTATGAATTACTAAACTATATTCTTGGAGAAGAAAACTGGTAATCACATGCTTTATTGTGTTACGATTTCTTTAGAAGAATATTTATAGAAACACATACACTTGCATGCATGGAAAAATATATCTTTGGTATTATATTTTTTGAGAAAAGGAAGGTGCAATCATGTAATACTAATTGTGTTAGCCTTCTTTTGGGAAAAATAATGTGCATTTTCACACCTAAAGGGATTAGCTATGGTATTAGTTTTATTTTGGGAGAATATTTTTTAATATTATTTGGATAGATATTTTGGTAAGAGGAAAATGTTTCTTTTCAAGAAAGAATAAAAGTTACGTGTTTGATCCCTTGGAAAATAGTTGTGTTTATTTTTATATGCAAGATTTAGTTAGTTTCATTTGGAAAGAAATATATGTTTCACATGAAATAAGAACAAGGTATCATGTTTTTTTTTATTGGAGAGTACAAGTATTTTCATGCATAAAATTATAACTATCATGTTAACCTTGTTTGAAATAGAGTTGCATTTTTATAGATAATAGATATTGTGAATATCTACCATGTGGAAAAAATGTTTTTGGAAAAGAACATGCATTCACATGCATAAGTATAGAATCTATTGCATTAATCCCTTTCGAAAATAAAAAATAATAGTAGGCACAAAGAAAATTTCTTGTTGGGCTATTTCTCATGAAAGCTTCTCATTTGCATACACAAGAACAATATCTAGTATGTTAGCTTTCCTTTGGAAATAATATGAATGTGCATGGAATATTATGTTAGTGTTTTTTTTTAAAGGTGAAACTTGATAGTGATTTTCTTGTTACTAATGAATGTGAAATAATGTTAACGAAGGATTTTCCTGACATTATGTTTATGTTCTATGCATGCACACGAATAGATGTTGAAGTGTCATTAATAAATATTGATTATTAGTTAACTAATATTTTATTTTTTTATCTGGTCATGATATTTACTGTGTTCATGACAACAATTTCAGTTAAGGATGATGACTTGTGCAAATGATAGTTCATTTTTAACACTGTGACAAATAAGGTTTTTTGGTCCATGTGGATTTAGGAATACCAACTGTCGGATGATCCACAGATGGGAAGAACCAGGTTGCAAAGACTTAATATTCATGGCTTCATGGGTAAATGATATCATGATGATTGTAAGAGCTTATAAGTAGTTATGTTTCAATTAAAATGAGAATTCTTTGTACTATTTTATGACAATGGTTAAGCGATGCACTCCCTTACAATCAATTGAGTGAGAGGTGAACACCCTCACTATAATAAAATTAAACGTTTATTATTTTTCAACATATGAGGTTTCCAGGGTATATTAGTGTCTAGTGATGTGATTGCTTGTTATTTCATTTTTTTATGATGTTGATTCTTTGCATGGTGTGACATTTATATTATGATTAATGTGATTAATTAACTAAGTTAAAATAATAATAAAATGGATGTAAGTTGTAATACCCCTTTGTGGCTATAATGTTGTTTTCTTTGTTCTAAACTGAGTTATGTTTGTGTGAATGGCAGAAAGTCCATGAGGTACATTGGAATTCTTATGTAAATAAATGATATTATTAATAAATTAAATAATTGGATTGAAAGTACTTGGGAATGAGACACATCAAAATGAGATTCTTTCCAAAGGAAGAAAAACAAAAATCTCATTAGTAAATGAGATTGAGATAGCTCTTCCATGATAAATATTGTAGATAATATTTAATGGATATGAGAGAAAATCGATTAAATTTCTTAGCTAGGGAAATATGCTAAGCGTGGATAAGAATAAAGCATTGCGAGAGAGAAAAGTGGGCTTTCAAGGAAAATCCTTGGCAAGTGGACGCTAAGAACCACAAAATAGGGATGTTGATCCAAATATTAGGGGGAGGCCGCCAAGATCTAAAAAATTAAAAATGGATCTTGGGGCGCAGGCCCCTAAGATCTGAAAATTAGAAATGCCAGAGAAAAAAAAGAGAACACAATAAATAAAGCTACAAAGAAACCTTTTTCTTAAAATAGAGAATAATTATAAGATACACATTGTGATGGATAGTTTGTCCTTTTACAAAATGTGACTTGTTACTTATAATTTTTTTTAGTTACAATACTATGGGCAAGTTCCATGGGTGGTTAAATACCATGTGTAAATGCCATCTACAATACCATGGGTGGATAAATACCATTGGTGGGTGCCACTTACAATACGATGGGTGAATGAATACCAATGGTGGATAAATAGCATGGGTGGATGAATACCATGGGTGGATGCCACTTATAATACCATGGATAGATTCCATGGGTTGATGAATACTATGGGTGGATAAATACCATGGGCGAATGAATACCATGGGTATATGCCATTTTCCATTCAGATCAGATGATGCTAAAGGAAAAATTGATCATGGAATAAAGGAATAAAATAACTATGGATGGGATCAATAGAGGTTTTTCATTCCCTATCAAGTACATATCAGCTTTGGGTTAACCTGGAGCATTCAGTTGAAGGTTGGGTAGAAAAAGGTGCAATTTTCCCAAGTGGCTTTCTGGAAACTTCACAGTTAGACTTTTTTTATGTGATTTCAAGGTACAAATGAATATGTGTATACGGTAAAGCTAGAACTACTATATTCTATGTTATTTTATGGTGCAAATGAATATGTATAGATGATAAATATGGAATTACTGTGTGTTATATTATTTTATGGTCCAAAAGAATATTTGAAGATGATAAAGTTAGGAATACTAGTTGTTATATTACTTTTTGTTCTCATGAATATGCATTGGTGATAACAATAGGAATATAATTGACAAGGAATTATTTAAATTAAAATATTAAACTACAGCTGAACTAATTTCATTGTGGTTATATTAGAATTTCGAGTACTGATGAATAAAATTTTAAGACTTGACAGAGAGGTTGCCACATGCATGTTTACAAAAAAAAAAATTGTAGGACAGGTTTCATTTATAGGGTCTTAACTTAACATTTATAGTATTATGCACAATACCATAATAGAAGTACATATTGTGTACAATGTTTGTTGTACGCATAGACTTTCATCATTTAAATATATAATGTGAGTCTAACACGGTAAAATAAAAGCTACAACGGGGAGTAATTATACACATTAGATCCATGGAAAAACTACATATAAAATAAGCCAGAATGATGGGTCATGTGTATCTTTGGGAACAGACCCTTATGGCACTATCATAATTTTAGTGCCTTGGTGAATGAGGGGAACCCAAGCTATAGGGTCTAGAAAAACGAGTAAAAAATAAAGTAATGTGTTGGGTTATACCCAGGAAATATGAAAACCATATAACATTATCCTTATCTAATTATTACAAATGATTATGAGTAAAATTTTATCCTTTATCATTAATATAAGATAAATTTTTTGGAAGAGGAAAAAATGAACCAGAACATTACTATATTTATTACATTCTTTTGCATAAACAAAATCGATGGAAATACAAAAGGACTGAACAAAATTGTATTGGTAAACCATGAAAGGAATATAGTTATCCTATCATATTAATATAACGACCTAGTATGACTATACAACAATGGATAAAAAAAACATGAGATAAAAATATTGATGTTGTAATATACAGTGATTTATATTAAAATAACAATAACAACATCATAATGATAAGGGTCATTATAATGAATCTGATTTCCACAAAAAATATATCACGTTTAGAACATAAATCAGAAGAGAACCGAAGGAGATAAATTTCAAAAATTCTCTCCTTCATTGTGCCAAAGGATCGAAAAATATATCTTACATAGGAGTTACCATGTTTCATCCACTAAAAAATGTGAACATGGTATCCAAGGGATTCAAATGACTAAAGTGCACAAAAGAAAATAAAACATATAGTGGAAGGAGGCCAAACTACAATTAATAACTATAGATCAAAGAAAAAAAGTATGCAATCTCATATTGACCCTTGACATATCGTAGGAAGATCCCCAATACCATTTGTGCATAACAAATTTTTAACAAGACCATTTTATTGGACTGAGCTCCAAAGATTCAAGGTAATTGATCTGGATGCCATAAAGGGCGAAGGTAAGTGAGGACAGTCTTTTGCAGCTTCACAAGGAAACAATATGCTCCAAAGGGTATTTGCATGCCTTCAAGACAACGGAGAAAACTGTAATTATTTTACCTTATGGATTTAAGCAAGCAGAGAAATCGTAGTGAGAGAGAAGGAGTGATTTCAACAATGTAAACTTTGAAACCAGAATGGAAACTAGTACATGCTTTTTTTAGGTAGAAAAGAATGGTCTGATTTTGAAAGGTGTTGATTCAGAAGACTCTTAATTTTGTTTAGCATATTTTTAACACATTAAAATTTATTATGTACCAAGTATAGACATTATTTTTAAAATGTTAGTGATTTTTATGTTGATTTTGAAAAGTGTTGATGCGAGCATCATCCCCTTTTTTTAGAAGAATTATTTTTTACTTTAAATTTTCTAATCTATTAAATGCTGATAATTATTTTCTAAATTTAACAATTTTTTTGGTACTTGTCTTCTTCCTCTTCACCTACATATTTTTTTTAAGTGTTTTTCAAGTATTTTTTTTTCGTTTTTTATTTTATTTTATTTTTTGTAGTGAGATTTTATTTTTTGGGGTGTCAAAAAAACAAAAAAGGTCAAAATTTTAAAGTTTCAATCTTCTATTTAATTATATGTTGTTAAATAATATTTCATTGCACATGAAATAATTTCAACTAAAACTTCAAGATTTTTTGACAATTTACATTAAAAAATAGGTTTTTAATATAGATATAATTGAAAAAATACATATTGAGTATTTTTTGCTAAAAGTGACATGTCAAATAAACCATTTTTATAGAAAAAAATTAACAAAAAGGGTTTAAAAGGACCAGGAATTTTACATCAAAAAAAAAAAAAAAAAAAAAAAAAAAAATCAAATTATACAAATAATAAACATATAATAAAATAGTTACAAAAAATGAGCTTCATTTGGAAACTTAAGTAAAACTAAATCGATAATATCACGTAGCCCAAACTCTTTATATTCAAGAGTTTCATTATTGTCCTCTTCCACAATATTTTCATTATTGGCTTCAGTTTCATCAATTTCCTCTTCTGACAGATTTTTGATGTCTACGAATGTCCCAAAGTATGCCTTCCCAATAATTCTATCTAATGTTGTTTGAGGTTCCTTTGCTTTTTTTTCGACACATGATTCATTAAAATCTCCCTTTCTCAAACCAAATTCTTGCGTTGCATCTCGAATAAATTAAAGAGCATTAATTCTTTGATGAATAAATTTGAATTGTAATGGGTCTTTTTCAATGGAAATGGAATTTCTTCCTTTTTGTAAGCAACATTATAGTGTTGTACCTATCATCAAGTACAAAAGAAATTTTTTGGTAAATTAGTATAGATACAATTTAAAAAAGAAAATAGTGAAATTCATTTTTATATAATATAACTTACCTAAGTCTGAAAATAAATCCAAAACCCAATCTCCTTCATTTGAACATAAATCTAACAGATAGTTAATAAATGACTGCGTTTTTTTATATATGTTTATTATCTCTTGTTTTTCTTGTTTATCTTCATATGTTAGTTTTTCTACAACAACATCATGGACCAATACTAGGCTATGATTCTTTCCATCTACTTGATTGGAAAGAATAGGCTTATATCTATCATCCTTTGTCTAACTTTCAAAATGAATGAACTCGCAGTCACTTATAATTAGTTGATTTCCGCCACAAATAAGATTTGACTTTTGCCTGTACCCTGAAATAGTAAAAGTTCAATTAACTTGTACATAAATGATATTTATAACATTAATCAAACCTAAAATGTCAACATCTTACCATGTAAGCTGCATCCTTGACTTTGTTTTTTCCTTGAGGCTTGATAATAACAACCCCAATTTTGTGTTTAAATGAAATGTCACAAATCTCGAAAATGGTGATGTTGTGACTTTTAGAAATCCCACAACCACTTTAGCAAATTATTTATAAGTATAAGGGTCACTATCATATTCAATGTTTGGGATATTGAAACCATAAGGAATATCTGCAATAACTAGGGAATAATCCCTTTTAGGTATGAGCTTTTCTATGTCTTCACAATCACCTGATATTGTTTGATATTGGATAGTGTGGATCCCATTCCAAATAAAATTATTAAGAATGTGATCAACTTAAACATCACTATGACATTTTTTTCTCATCATTTCCATTTTAATTTTTTCAATAAAGCTTATGAAACTATCTGGTGCTACATTTTCATCTTTCTTCATATTTAATAAAAAATAAAATATATGTATACATTATAAAATAAAAATAATATACATATGAATAGAAATGAATGTATGAATGAACATACCTTTTTAAATGAAATATAAAAATCTTTTAGTACTGATTTAGAACTTTAATCTGGGTTGTTACGTACAACATCATCCCAACTATATTCATTCAAAAATTTTACCATTTGTTTTTGTAATATTCTCATATAAAGCTAGTGACTGAATAAATAAAGTAAACAATGTTAATATAGTGATATGTATAAAAAATACTACCAACTACAATATATTATATTTAACTGAAACTTATAATCTAGAAATAAGTAAAAAAAACAAATTTACTTTAGAAATTCATCAGACATTTCCTTCATTGATAATTCTCCTGACTTTACAATACATAATATTGTTTTGACAAGTTTTTCACCCTTCAATCCTTGCATTTATCTCAAAGGTGTGATAGTAATATATTCTAGAAGGAGATTCATTTCTGGACTTGATTTACTACTGGTACATATCAATGGCTTAGAATTTTCTACCTTTTGACTTTTGATGCCAACGTTGTCCCACAACCCAAAAAATCTGATCAATCAAATCCCATATCCCTCCAGTTCTAAGTGCCAACTATAAAATGTTATCCACACCTCTGAATATTTCATAATTTAGTTTTCCTCCTTTTGAACTTATTTTTTCTTCAATTTGATAACTAATTTCCATACAAAATTCCTTTTGAAATGCATGATCAACCTTTGTCTTATCACCACCACATTTTTCTTCAAATTCACTATCAATAAATATTACCCTTTGGATGAAATTCATAAACATCCTATAATCATTATCTGAATTATGATCCCATGCCAATAAATTTGCATCAGTATCTTTTAAACCAACATAAATGGTAGATTTCATAGCTTTAAAATGTTGGTTATTAGGATTTTCCTCCATCAATTGCCTTTGAGCTTCTAAAAAAATGTTTCCCCCAAGTACTTAATATTTGTATTCGAAACATTTTGACTTGTCAAATGATTCTTTGTTAGGAACCTGACTTGGATCAACAAGAACAACATAATCAACCACATGTGCAAAAGGGTTGTACCTCATGAATGTTTTTAAATTGTTAACATGCAAGTGGTGTGGCTTTCTAATTTGATATTTGAACTGTCCTTCATCTAGTTTCTATACCTGAATGACATTAAGTTGAAAATACCGTGACCCTAAATTAAATTTGTCTTTACCAAATGAGGTCGAATGGAATTTTGTTTTGTCTTAATAACACCATCCTCTAAATCATCTCTTTGTGTAATTATTTCTCTTCTTCCTTTTGATTTTTCACTAGGACCTTCAATGTCGTCCATGATTTTTTCAGAATGAGAAATTTTGTGTTTCTTCCTTGTATTGGTTATAATATTTTCTTCCATAGAAAAAATCTCCTAATCACCAACCATAAGGGATACATTCTTGTACATTCTTGTTTTTATTTTTTTTGTTTCTCTTCTCCTTTGTAACATTAGTTGTAATCCGATCCTTAGATATGGCAACACATTCTTCATCATCAGCTTCAACTTCAACTTCCTTATTTTTAAAAGTAACATGTCTACCTTGTTATGAAACCAGCTCCAAAACTAGAAGAAAAATAGAGATCAACGCCTTAGAAATCAACCACTTCGAGGGGGAAACCTTATTTACATTACATAAATGAGCATTTCTTGGATGATATAAATGGAAAAACCTCCTTTATATATATAGGAGTGCATGGGGTCACAATATAATTGTAGCTGACCTAACAATAATAAATTAGGGGCACAATAATTACAATATGGATGTTACAGGGATAGAAAAATAATAATAAGGGGATACACTAACAACAATAAGGGACTACACTAGTAATATAGGGACCTAACATGTCCCTCTCCTTCAAACCAGTGTCTTCATCAATGCTTGAATAACTCTAGATGCTTCTATATAAAATTTTGATCCTCCCATGTAGAAGCTTCAGTGGGTAATTTCTTCCACTTGTTGAGATACTATGGAATTGATCGATTTCATAGTTGTCGACTTCTTGTTTCCCTGACTGCTTCAGGTTCCAATATGATTTTTCCTTCCTCATCAAGTTCTAGAAATATTGTTTGAACTAAATGTTGTCACCTATGATCTTATTTAAGCATGAAACATGGAAAAATGGATGCACTCAAGAACAAGAAGGAAGCTATTATTTGTATGCCATAGTAAAAATATTTTGTAACACCTTTAAAGGACCATAGTACTTTGACGATAATTTATTATCCTATTTAGCTTGCTTGAGGGACATTTTTTTGTATGGTTGTCGCCATAAAAATACCCAGTCCCCTACATCAAAACTTGTCTCACTACGATGTTGATATGCCTATTGTTTCATTCGATTTTGTGCAAAATTTAGGTTATCCTTTAAGAGCTAGAGAAATTTTTGTTGATGCTCGATGTGATCTTCAACTGCTTGAACCTTAGAATTTTTTGTTAAATATGATGTGATGAAATTTGGATGATATCCATAAAGTGCCATAAATGGGATCATTTTTTCTGCAATATGGAAGGAAGTGCTATACAACCTTTCATCTAGAAGTAACCACTTGACCTATTGTGTTTGTTTATTAGATACAAAACAACAAAGATATCCTTCCAAAAATTTGTTCACTATCTCATTTTTCCCATCAGATTGAGGATGATAAGATGAGTTATAAGCTAGATGAGTACCCAAACAAGAAAATAATTCCATCCAAAAACTTCCAGTAAAAATGGGATCTCTGTCGCTTACAATAATATTTTGGTTTCCATGTAGCTTTTGAATTATTTCCATAAATGCAGTAGCAATTGTACTTTCTTTAAATGGATGAGATAATGCACAAAAGTATACATACTTGGTAATTATATCAACTACCACCATGATGACACTCTTTCCTTCGGACTTAGGTAAGCTTGTGATAAAATCCATTGAAACCTCTTCCCAACGTTGAATTGGAATGGATAAAGGCTGGAGAAGACCCAGGGTCTTAACTATCTCAACTTTATTTTTCTACAAAACCAAAAATTCCACCAAAAAAATTGGAATATCATATTTAAGGCCATCCCAGAAAAAATCTTTCTTCAACTTGTTGTAAGTTTTTAAAAATCCCAAGTGTCCTCCTAAGGCAGAGGTGTGCAATTCGAAAATAATCTTTTGTTTTAGTTGGTAATTCTTACAAATATATAAGTGATATTTGTACCATAAGGAAACACTTTTCCAACTAAATGTATCAGATGCACTAGGATATTGATGCAACTTTTGAACGAGTGTCCACACTTCTTCGTCATTCTTCCATTTATCCCTTACTTTGGTTATCTAATCTGGTTGGATAAAAGAAATGGTACAAATAAATGATTCCACCTGTTAATCCTTTCTTGAGAGTGCATCTGCAACAACATTTAGCTTCCATTTCTTGTAGATGCTTTCAAAGTATTAACCCAATATCATTGTGACCCATATTTGCTTCTCTTCTGAAGATAGTCTTTGTTACAAAACATATTTACGACCATCATGATCAATTTTTACCTTTAAGTGTCTTCCCGTTAGGTAAGGTCTCCATTTCTGTAGTGCATGTAGTATTCTCATAAATAGATTTTTTTAAATACTTTCCTTTAATCGGACGACTTTCAAAAGCAATGGGTCATACTTCTTACATTAAGACAACACCAATTCCATTTCCTCAGGCATCATATTCCACAATAAATGTTTTTTTGAAGTTTATCGTTATTAAGACCTGTGCTAGGCACATTGTCTCTTTAAGATGTTCAAAGGCCTTATTTGCTTCAAGATTCCATTAAAAGTCATCTTTATTGAATAATGTTGTTAGAGGTGCAAAAAATATATATAAATTGCAGCGAAATCATTCATAATTTTTGTACATTTCGCACATTTCATCTGATTTTACAAAGGTCTTGGTTTGGGTTTAAAAACTTTTCTTGGAGGACATTTCTTGCAGGCGGCCTGATTTTGCAAAAAAAAACATTGTGCTTAAGGAATTTTCTTGGAAGTACATTCAAAGGACATTTCTTGGAGGTATGTGATACATTTTTTTGGATTTTTTTTGTGCTTCATTTTTTTTAAAAGTATGGAGTAGGGTTTAATTTCGAAAAGAAATTTTCTGGAAGTATTTTTTATAGTGACATTTTTTTTTAAGTTGGAGGCATTTTTTGAAGTGACATTTTTTTAGAGTACGTGTTTTGAGTTGAAGTAAATCTTTTGAGCTTTGTTTCATTTTTATAAGACATTTTTTTCGTGAATTTTTTAAAGTAAGTGTTTTGGATTGGAGTATGTATTTTTGCAAAAAAATTAAAATGAATTTTTTTAAATTAAATATTTTGTGATGTTTTTTCTAATTGAGTTATTGTCTAATTTTTTGAAGGAAATTTTTTGAACTTCATACCCTATTATCATGGGAAATCGAAGGACTTGTGCGAGAAAATATGATCGAAAAAGAGACCCCGAGGAACGTAGAGAAGAGACGAGACAATCTCGCAAAAGAAAGTTAGAAGCCCTCTCAAATATTGAAGAGGAAAATCAACCTCAAGCAGAAATTGAAGCAGGTATGTAAATGTAAATATTATGATATATTGATATATTTAAAATTTTCCTAGTGCAAAATGTGAAGCTTAATTTTATTTGATGAACTAATTCAAGAATTTTTTTTTGCAATGTAAACAGAGAGAACTATTCCTCAAAACATTGATGATGAAATACAAAATTTTGAAAGAGAAAGTGAAAGAGATATTGAACAAATGATTGAAGATGGTGAAAATATTGAAAAAAATTCAAGTGAAGAAATTGAATCACAAGGTATATATATATATATATATATATATATATATATATATATATATATATATATATATATATATATATATATATTAAACACATGCACATATTATTGAAATTATAGATATATTTATTAATTTAGTTATTTATTGAATATGTACTATTTTTCCGAATATGTAAAGATGAAATCACCATCGATGATGAAATGTTAGAAAATGTTGACACTCACACATATGGAGATAAAAAACTTGACCATGCTAGCTTCTATTCTCCCATAATTCTTAAAAAACTTGCGATCATACCCTGTTAACCCGATAAAAACATTGTTACCGATGAAATAGGTAACCTGACCTCAAAACGGGAACTCTAGCCCAAAAAGACTCAAAAAACATGAAAAAACACCCCAAAAACAAAAAAAGTGTATTCCAGAACGCACTTGGTTTTTTTTGAAGGTCAAATTTCAAAATTTTATAAAATTATGCTAAAAACAAAATTGTTTCTTGAAAAAAGGATTGAAAAAACACCCTCAAAACAAAACCAGTTGATGCTGGAATAACAAAAAAAAAAAATTGTGTCATATTTTTTACATTTTTAAAAATAGAAATAACATTTTTTAATTTTTAAAATTCAAACATTAAAAAAAAACCTAAAATTTAAGAAAAAAATAAATTTAAAAAATAAAAACATTTTAAAGCTTAAAATTTAAAAATATATAGGAATAAAAAAATAAAATTAAAAACAAAATAAAAATTTTAATTCAAACATTAAAAAAAAAACCTAAAATTTAAGAAAAAAATAAAAAATAAAAAATAAAAAAATTTAAAGATTAAAATTTCAAAATATATAGAAATAAAAAAATAAAAATAAAAACAAAATAAAAATATTAAATTAAAAAAAAAAACAAGTTAAAAAAAGAAAGAAATTATAAAAAATAAAATATAGAAATTAAATTTAAAAAAGAAAAAGAAAATGTTTATTAAATTAAAAAAAAATAAAAAATTAAAAAATTAAATAAAAATAAAATAAAAAAATTAAATTTAAAGAAATATAATAAAATTTCTAGTTAAATTTAAACTTTAAAATAAAAATTAAAAATAAATATATTATTTAAATTAAAAGTAAAAAAATGAAAAATTAATTAAAAATAAAAAATGAAAATAAAATACAATAAAAATATTAAATTTAAAAAAATATATATTAAAAACAAAATAAATTTCAAAAAATAAACTAAATTTAAATAAAATTATGTATATATATATATATATATATATATATATATATATATATATATATATATATATATATATATATGAACTTAAATTAAAAATATATATATATTAGACTTTATTAAATTAAAAAAAAAATGTTAATATTAAAATAATAAATTAAATTTAAAAAAAATATTAAATTTTAATAAATAAATGAATAAAAAAATAATTTTTGAAATAAAAATTAAATTTCAAAGATAAAGAAAAAAAGAAACATTGTTAAAATAAAAAGTTAAAAAACTTTAAAAATCAACTAAAATTGAAAAATAGAAAAAATTAAATTAAAAAAATTAAATTATATTAAAAACAAAATAAAAAACAAATTAATTTGAAAATATTAAGTTTAACTTAAAAAAAAATCTAATTTTAAATACACAATTTTAATTGAAATATAAAAATATAAAAATTTTATGTAGCTAAAAAAATAATAATAAAAAATTTTAAATTTTAAAAAAATATTAAATTCATATAAATAAATAAATAAAAATACAAAATTTACTAAATTTTAAAAAATTAAATGAAAAATTAAAAAAAGACAAATTAAATTTCAAATAAAAACATTAAATTAAAAAAAATAATTTTAAATTTTTAACTTAAAATAAAATAAACCAAATTAAAAAAATATTAAAAATTAAAAAAATGAAAATAAAATAAATTTTTTTGTCTGCAGGCGCCACCATCATTTCCTCCTGGGGGTGTATGCAAGCAGCTGTGCTGTTGTGGCGGTGTTGGTGGAGGCCGTACAGTATCCTTCTCGCTCCTGGGCTCAAGCGATCGTCTCTCGGCCACCACAGTGCCCATCGGCACGCGCTACCACGATAAAAATTTCTTTTTTTTAATTTTTGATTTTTTTTTTTTTTTTTTTAATTTAATTTTTTTTTTTAATTCAAATTTTTGACTTTAAATTTAATTTGTTTTAAATTTTTTTGTTTTTTTTTTTTAAATTTTGTTTTTAAATTTAATATTTTAGATTAATTATTTTTTAAAATTTAAAATTTATTTATTAAATTTATTAAAATTTAATTTAATTTAAAAAAAAATTTTAATCTTTTAGTTTATTTAGTTTTTCATTTTTAAAATTTATAAATTGTTTCATTAAAAAAAAAAGCAGTAAATTTATGGATATTTGTTTTTTAATTATTTGCACGTGGCTTTTTTCATTTTTTTTTTTTCTAATGATAGTTTTTTTAATTTATTTTGATTCTTTTATTTTAATTTTCTTTTTCAATTTTCAATTTTGTTTTGTTTTTTTAATTTGTTTTTTTTGTTAATTTTAAAATTTGTATTTTTTTTCTTATTATTGTTATTTTTTTAATTTAAATTTTTAAATTTAATTTATTTATTTTTTATCTAGATTTTAATTTTGTAATTTAAATTATTTTTAACTTTTCTATTGAATTTTTTTTAATTATATGGTTTTTTTTTAATAACTTAGAAAAAAATGTTTTTGATGTTTTTTTTTTTTTTTTTTGGTTAATTTTTGTTTTTTTCTTTAAATTATGTGTTTTTTTTCAAATTTTGTGATTTCTTTTGATATAATTTTGAAATATTTTTGTTTTTTTTTTGTTTTATTTATTTACTTTTGTTTAATTTTTTTATTTTTACGAGTTAATTTTGTTTTTTTTATTTTTACATTTTTATTGGTTTTTTTATTGTTTTTATATATATTTTTTTTATCTAGGTTTTGTGTTTTATTACCAACATGAAAATCACCACTCTAAAAAAAAAAGGTTGATGCTGCATCAATACGTTTGAAAATTAGCATGAAAATCACCGCTCTAAAAAAAAAGGTTGATGTCGCATCAATACGTTTCAAAATTAGCATCAAAATAACTAACATTTTAAAACAAATATTCATACTTCATAAATAAAAATATTAGAGTGTCAAAAATGTGCACCAAAAAAAAGGGGTGATTCTGCATCACCACTTTTCAAAATCGGGTGCTTTTTATGCTACCAAAAAAAGGTAGGTAACAGTGCAGTTACCTATTTCATCGATAACAGTGTTTAAATCCTTGCAACTGATTTATGGTTGTGGGGACTTTCCATTCCTTAATGAATTTAATTTTGTGAGGGTATACCTTAACACCCTCATGAGATACAATATGACCCAAACATTCCACCTATTGTACTCCAAAGAAAAATTTGGAGGTTTTTGCATATAATTATTTCTCCACCAATAGTTTAAGTTGTCAACTTGTTGAACATGATCCTTCCAAGACCTGTTGTAGATTAGTATATAATCAAAAAATACTAACACAAACTTTCTAAGGAAGGGTTTTAAAATGGAATTCATTAACCCTTGAAATGTAGACGATGCATTAGTAAGGCCAAAAGGCATGACCAAAAATTCATAATGACCCTCATGAGTTTGAAATGTTGTTTTTGAAATATCCTCACTCTTCATTCTAATTTGATGATATCCTGAATGAAGATCCTACTTGGTAAAATAAATTTCTCCATGTAATTCATCCAATAATTCATCAATCACAGGAATGGAAAATTTATATTTAATAATTAGCCTATCCAACTCGCTATAATATGGACACATGTGCCATGATACATCTGTATTGTGTACCAATACTACTGGAGTAGAGAAAGAACTTTGACTAGGTTGAATTATACCAACCTTTAACATTTCTGTAATCATATGTTCAATTTCGCTCTTTTGTACACAAGGATATATGTAAGGCCAGCTCTTTGGAGGAACACTTCCTGGAATCAAATGAATAGCATGATCATGATCGCAAATAGGTGGGAGTCCTTTGGGAGTTTCAAACACATTGGAATGATTGTCCAATACTTTTTGGAGATTTGGAGAAATAAATGATTTTGATGTTGGAACTTCTAGTGACAATAATTGTGCAATTACACCTCATTGTTCTTTCTTTAGAATCTTTTTAATGACATTATAGCTTATTATCTTTCCCGACTTCCTTATGATACCTCGCAATTCAACTTTATTTCCTTTTGAAAAAAAATTCAACAAAATTTCTTGAAAATTAAAATCTACTGTCCCCCAAGGTTGTAACCATTGTACTCATATTACATCACCAACACCTCCCATTAGAATGGAAAGCATTGGACTATTAAATACATATTCCCCAATGGCTAGCCTGATATTATGGTATTTTCTAGAGAAATTTATAGTTCTTCCATTTGCAACCATCACTTCACACTTTGGTGTTGGTTATAGGAAGCAATTCAATTCCTTGGATACCTTAAAATAAATAAACTTATGGGTAGTACCCGAATCAATCCCCACTATTACCTTTGTATTCTTGATATGTCCTGCTATCTTGAGAGTTTGAGGAGTGGTAATTACTACCAATGCATTACATGATATGGTAGGACTCATTTCGTATCTCTCTAGGATTGGTTCCTGGTGTATATCCTCTTCTTTTGAAGTTTCTTGTTCATTTTCTTCCTCCTCTTGACAATATATGAAAAATAATTTCTTTTCAACACACTTATGACATTTAGTGTATTTTCTATCACAATTGTACCAAATCCATTTTTATCTTTTTTCATCCAATTTTTGTGGTGTAAACCTTGTAGGTTGTGGAAGTGTAGGAGTATAAACACTTCCACTTTATAGATGTGAGTAGTAGGCTTCTTTGTCGCCATAATTTTACATTCAATTTTTCTTGCTAACCTGAATGCCTTCAACAATGAAACAGTATCTAAAAGTCAAACCTCTTGCTGGATGTTATCCTTTAAAGTCCCTGTGAAGACATCAATCCTCTATTTCTCTGTGATATCAACTACCCTTATATTCAATTTTTGGAATTCTTCAATGTGTTGCACCACTTAACCCTTTTGTTGAATATTTATCAATTGGCTAAAGAAGGTGTCACTCTTTGTATCCTCATAATGTGCTATCATTTCCTCCGTAAAAATTAACCAAGTGACAATTTTTTTACGGGAGCGAAGCCATCGATAGCATACAAATGTATTTTATCTAAATATAAAGTTGCAACGTATACCTTTTGTTTTTTTTTCACATTATTGAGATCAAAACATTGCTCCATCTGTAGTATCTATGTTATAGGATCCTTTCCATAAAACTTCCTCATATCGATATTTGGAATATAGTGGGTCTTCAATCCAACATTAGAGTTATTGAAATCATGATTAACATTTTTTTTTTCTTATCATGAGTTTCCTCTACTATCTTTCCTCCACTAGCAATAATTTCTTGTATCAACCTTGTCAAAACTTCCTTCAAACCTTCCATGTGTTCTTTTAGATCATTCTTCATGTCTTCCATGTTGTATTTTATTTTTTCATCGATCTTAGATTCCATGTCATGCATCTTAGCTTCCATGCCTTTCTTCAAAAATTCCATTTCATTTTTTTTTGCTCTTTGCGAGAGGGAAATTCGGTGCACTTTCTCTTTTAATTTTGATATGTCATGTTTCACTTCTTCCTCTTTAGAGTCATAGTAGAGCCTTCTGAAGGCTTAATGGGTGTTGAATTACTTTTAGGGGGGCATTTTAGATCCCAATACTGATATCTATGATTTGAATATTCCCTTTGAATCCCTTCAAATAGTTTTTCAAAGAAGACTTATGCAATTTGAAAAAAAAAAATACACACCTTTTTCTTGCTTTTGAGGAGCTCGATATTGAAACTAATGTATCCCTATAGTTTTGGATCTTGAATATCTAAAATTAGGTCTTGTAGTAGCCCTCTGAAGCGTCTTTTGAATTCCATAGGTCTGACGTGATTTGGATTATACAAGGCAAAGTTATGCCCAATATTCCAAAATGACCTAATTATGTACTATTTCAGTAGAGAGAAATTGTATGGTGTGCCACATGTCATTATTTACTCCAGCTCTGAAATTGATGCATAGGAAAATACAGTCTGTGTAATTTTTTCCACTTTCTACAGAATTCCAATCCAATGCTGAGAGAGAGAGTTATGACAATTTTACCAAGGTCACCTCTTTTAGATGAAATTCGGGAGCCTACAAAAAGCATAACTTCCATAGAACATATCTCTGAAAATATTGCGAACCAAGATCTGAAATTTTTACACGATGTTCCTTAGGGTTTAAGATTCTCCTAGTAAGAATTTCAGCTTATGAACCTTTGTATAAAAAAAATTTATAGCAAAAATTCCACGATGACCTATTTGGAGCAGTGAAACCATAGAATCCAAAGCTCTAATACCAAACGTTATGAAACCAACTCCAAAAATAGAAGGAAAACAAAGTTAAATGCCTTAGAAACCAGCCACTTTGAGGGGGAAACCTCCTTTAAATTACATAAATGAATAATTCTTGGATGATACAAATGATAAAACCTCCTTTCTATATATAGGAGTCCATGGGGTCACAATATAATCCTAGCTGACCTAACAATAATAATGTAAGGGCATAATAATAACAATATGGGGGTTACAGGGGTACAAAAATAAAAATATGGGGGCTACATTAACAACAATAAGGAACTGCACTAGTAATATATCACTAGTAAAAAATGATGGAATTAATGACTAGGTGACTAAAAATGCTAGTCACCACAATTATTTCAAGTGAATTACTACTAAATTTGAGAAATTTATGTGAACGAACTAAAAATGACTAACTTAAATGACTTATTTAGTCTTGGAATAAAATATACGACTATATAATAAGTGACTAAACTAAAATTGACTAACTTAAACGACTAATTTAGTTTTGGAATAAAATATACAACTAGATAATAAGTGACTAAACTAAAAGCGACTAACTTAAACGACTAATTTAGTCTAGGGATAAAATATGGCTAGATAATAAGTGACTAAAGTAAAAGAAAATAACTTAAAAAACTAATTTAGTCTAGGATTAAAATATATGACTAGAAAATAAGTGACAAAATTAATAATGACTAATGTAAATGAATATTTTAGTCCAAGAATAAAAATGTGGCCAAATAACAAGTACGAAAAGTATATGAATTAGTCATTTATGTCAGAAATTTTTAATTGTGTCACTCCATATATGGAAAATTGCAATTTTCGAATGGAAGTATCACATTTCACTATAGCTGTCTCTGAATCCATTTGCAGTGTTAAAATTTAGAGACAAAGGGGTCTCTGGATTTAAAGTGTTAAAATTATGAATACCCTTTTTTCTCTAAAGGTTTGTAGTGCAGATGGATTCATATACAATTAACATAATTGCATGTATCATCTATCAACTTTATACTAATGCCTTCATTATAATTTTAGTAAAGGTTATAATTATATTAATTAGATAGACAAAGTATTATTTATATTTATATTTAATATTTGGCCATAAAGTTTAAATTTTAAACTTCATTGATTTATGTTAAAAGTGAGAGTTGTTTTAAATCTAAGGTTAAATCTTCATATTTACATTTAATAAATAGATAAATATAACATTTCTTAGGTTAAACATATGAGTTCATTTAAATATAGTATTAAATCATCATATTTACATTTGATAAATACTAAATAGATAAACCTAAAATATATATTTATGGACCTATTTAGTAAATAGGTATGGAAATTTATTAATTTAAGCATGAAACTTAATTAATTTTTTAATGATGTATGAAAATTTGTTTTTTTGTAAGTCAATGTTATATTGATGTAGGAAAAAAGGAGTACATATATCCAGTTACAAAAGAGGTGGTCTCACCTCGACTAGGTTTGTTGAAAACATTTGCACCAGATGAAAAAAAATACAAAATAGGGACTAGGGATATTATCCATAAACGGTTGGCCCAGAGGCACCAATACACATATAAAATGTAATTAAAGAACACCAAATAGCATACTACTCGTCCAACATGATGGATGCAAGGTTGTCTGGGGTTTTTCCTAGATGTAGTGGAGGAAAGAAGTCATACTGACCGTGCCCTTCAAAGTGTGCCAACCAAGTCTCCAACTTTTCTACTTTCTCAGTGAGTTGATTTTGGCCTTGCCAAACCACTACTAGTCTCTCTCAGAATTGGCACTCCAAGTAGTGCATTCGTTCCAATGTTGCCATCTACTCTGCATGCTCTCACAACATCAACTCTCAGTTGTGTCCACTCTTTTTGCATCAGGCTGTTAATAAGTGCACAACAGTTCTCTAGGTAGAAATGCTAGATAACCTACCCCCCCATTTACCTAAAATCAATCGAACCCATGATTTCCCTTGCCACCATGACCTCCTCCACCCGAACGACTTTGGTTTTGAACCCTCAAACCCCCACCTCTACTATCCCCTCGCTTACCTCCTCCACAACCCCCATGCGCACCCACACTAGTGATTCATGCACACCTCGCAGTCTTTCCATCCTATCCTGGAGCCACCATGCTTATTTTTTAGTCTGCCACCCCAAGAGGGCCATGGATGAGAAGGGACGGAGAACACCCACACCAAACCGGGGGCTTCATAATTCTCTAAGGTCAAGGAACCCCGCCGTGTGTAGAGTCCAGAGACCAGACCCCCCACTATAGAAAACAAAAACCACAAATGAAGGAGCCAAACGTCATCTCCCACCACCACAGGGAAGAACAAAGACACATCCCACTGCCAGATAAAGACTTCCACCACCACCAAAACCATATACCATCACCCACCAAAACAACACAGGAAATTGAACAACAACTGATGACAAAGTAACCGACGCCTGAGCGTAACATCCCCCAGGACAGTGACCAGCCTCCAAATTCTCCACATAGATACCACACACCAATCCACCAAACACCGTCACACCCATGCTAGAAGGCACGAATTTGGAAAAGAAACTAGTTTTTTGTGACCACCCTCAAGGTTTCCTGGATTGCAAATTCTAGCTTCCACTCTTATCATGAAAAAACAGGCTCACCGAAAGACAAGAAAAATGGAAAACAGTCAGCTCACTTCCCTTCAACTTCCTATCCTTAACCCAGACATAGAAAATGGCTAATAAACTGAGCATTACGAAGTGCTTGAACACACCGCAACAGAAAATTCCCACAACAAGCACAGACAAGCCACTCCCTCCGTAAACCTTCTTGCGAAATTTAATACTATGAAATTTAAGCACCAAACCATATTTATGAGTCTAATGTTGGGCTCCCTCATCTTCCCTCGCCTTATCCTTTCACCACCTCCAAAGTCAAATGCGCATTTATTTTTCACACGAATTGCCAACGTGAAGCTAGTAACCCTCCCGTTGCATGCGTTATGGTGAAGGCACCAGGAGTACCTTCCCTCACCGTCACTACACTTATATTCATGTGAGATGCCTTCCACGTGTTTTTCAGACCTCACCCCCATCGATGAGTATTGTATGAACCTTTTTTAATATAGATATGAACCTTAATTAGTTTTTTAATGGTTTATGAACTTTTATTAATTGTTTGATATGAACCTTGGTTAATTTTTAGTGGTATTATGATATTTGTTAATTGTTTAGGTATGAAATTTATTTATTTTTTTAATAATATATAAACCTTTATTAATGGTTATAAATATGTAATTCAAAATATTTAAATGGTTTATTGTGTAATAATGGATAATTGTGTTTAGTTTTATCAATTTCTATGAGAATTGTACCAATGAATATATTTATTTCATTTATTACATAATTTACATGATTATACCAAATTAAGGTTTAAATAAAACAATGTTACTAGTTTTATATTTGATTAATAGTCAAAGTAGTAAATCTCTTTTTGCAAAAAGACTCCCCTCAAGTCATGCATAGTAGGGACTTTGAAGCCATTTCCTGTAGCTATAATAGAGTCCCGCATAGCTTTGTAATAAGGTGAGTGGGAAACATTAAATGGGATATCTGCATCATACCACCATCTAGCAATGTATTGAAAAGAAGATTTTTTGCACAGTTACAAGACATACCATATAACCCTCGACGATGGAGAGCTTGACCTTCACATTTTTGTTTGACAACTTAGAATTCCTAATGGGGGAGATGGTGAAGGGGGTTTATTAGCATATATGGCAGCATTAATGAACCCTTATTTTGGAGGAAAGAATGGGAAGAAGGCTCGTTTTGGAGGATCGATGACTTTGGTACATTAACAAAGGAAACCAAATATGTATGATAGCGAATGTCTCCATAATTCCATTTTTCTATCGAGATTTATTCATCAAATACTCATAATTCCCCTTAACCTGACATGGTGTTGGGTTTATGTACCCAAGCTCATGCAGTGGACAAGAGACAAGATAAAAACCCATACAATGTCACCATTTTATAGCTCTAAGGTGTGATCGTGACTAGAGATAAGATAAAAACCCCTGCAACATCACCATCTCAGAGCTTGAAGACATGACCTGCAATAATGAGAGGGTTTTCAAGCTTAGCATCGTGGGATTTGGCCTTGACAGAACAATCTTTCCTTTCATTTTCAAGTGCACCAATTTAGACTCCTTCGACATGTTGGAAAACTGTTTGACTGGTGAGATACCAATGAATCTCCAATATATGGTCAATGCAATCAAATTCCCTTGTCATGAATCACATGTGTTTATCTAAATGTCAAAGATCTCCACGATAACAGGATCACAGGAAAAGATGGCAGACTTTGGACATTCAAACACTCCAAAAGGTAGTTTTGGCCCTTTGGTACCTTGATCTTGAATACTTCAAAAGGAAACAACTGACTGATAAATTTGATGTGTATTCTCTTGGAGTAGTGTTACTAGAGTTCTAGTGTGCTAGGGAAAAACTTAATCTTGTTTTTCCCAGAGAAAAATTCAATATAGAAGAGTGGGAAATGCACTGGATGAAAAAGTGCAAACTTGAAAAAATGATTGACCCTCACCTTATTGGGACCATCAACTTTGGTTCTCTGAAAATGTTTAGGAATATTACCAAAAGTTATTGGAAGAGATGGGCTTAGACATGCCTTCCATGGGAGATGTTCAATGGAACCTGGAATATGCATTTCAACTCCAGGAGATATCCATGCAAAATTATCTAGATGAGAATAGTACAAATAATATTGCATATTTTCCTTTGCGCTACCCAGATCTTGAGCCTTTTGGTCTAAGTTCAGTATGACTTCAATTCTTCTACGAAAGTTCTCAATTTATAGATTTCATTAATGATCATGTGGAATTTTGGAGTTCTCAACATCCCACAGAGGGATAGTTGTGACAATTTACTTATTGTTTGGAACATGTTCTCCTTCAATGGATATGACACATAGTGGATCCATACTTTGGTGCAAGAGTTCCTTACCTCAGGATGTTTTCACAAGATTCAAGGCAAAGTGAACACACAACACTAGCGGCTTTGGGTTGGGAGGAGAGCTACAAGTGTGTAGAAGAGATTGGGGGCACATAAATTATGTTCCTTTTCACTGTCGAGAGCCTGACACTTTTTATACTAGCGTTATTGGATGAGGTGTTGGTGGAAGTGATGATGATTTATAAGATGCAACCACAAGTGTTGTGTTCTCACAATTGGTGAATACTTGTGGGAGGTAATCACGAAGCAAGACTCCTTTGCCATGTTCCAAATTTACCAAATTAGCACATGTAGAGAGAACATTGGTAAATGTGAAATGGTTAGGTTCGGTACTTGTTTTTTTCATATCACATTAAATATCCAGTGCCTCCTCCTAAAATCCTCTCCTCGTATAATCGACCACCATTACAAATGATTACAGCACATTAAGTTTAGACATTTAGTTAGGTAGGTAGGGTGCCCCTATCTCCTATCTCCCTATAGAGTAATTTGGTCACATATTATTTCTTCTATGATATTGGTTCCTCTCTCTTAATTCCTATCTCTCATCCTTCTTCTCTTTCCCTTTGTCTCCTAACTGCCTCTCTCTTCCCCAATGTCAATTGGAGCAAGAGTATAAGAGAAAATTTCTCATGAATGTGGGACACTCGAACTTAAGCTTTTTTGTAGCAGTCATGAGGTGCAGTGTTGTTATTGAGTCTTCATCAGATGGCCATTCTCTGGACTTAAATTGTATGACAACATTGTGGCTAAGTTTGAAACTAGATATTGAACATATATTTGGTTTAATTGCAATAGAAATTTTCATCAATAAATGTAAATAAATGGCTAACAAATACTAGATATTAATAAATAGAGAAGACATGAAAAAAAGCAATAGTACCTATAAAATTGTTACATTGAGACACAAAGAATATGCAACTATTGTGCACAAACAAAGACCAATGAAGATATCATATTAACCCATAATACATTAAAAACTAATTCCCAATCCCTAACCCATTTAACCCCCTAAACCTCTAAACCCCTAACCCATTTAACCACTAAAACATAAACCTCCAAACCCTTAACCTTAAACCCTTAACCCCTAGCCCATTTAACCCCATAAACCCCTAAACCCCTAACCCATTGAACCCCCTAAACCTTAAACCTCTAAACCCTTAACCGCTAACCCCTTAAACCATAATTACTTACCCCTAACCCATTTAACCCCCTAAACCCTTAAAACCTTAACCCATTTAACCCCCTAAACCCTAACCCCATTAATCCCTAAACCTTAACCCCTAAATTCCTTAACTGCTAAATCCCTTAACCCCGTAAAAATATAAACCCCTAACCCATTTAACCCCCTAAACCCTAAACCTCTAACCCCTTAACCCCTGACCCCTTAAACCCTTATTACAAACCCCTAACCCATTTAACCCCCTATACCCCTAAACCCCTAACCCATTTACCCCCCTAAACCATAAACTTGTAAACCCATAATGCATTTAACCCCTAAACCTCTAAACCCTTAACCCTTAACCCCTAAACCCTTAACCCCTAACCCATTTGAACCCCTAAACCCCTAACCCATTTAACCCCCTAAAGCCTAAACCTCTAAAATCATCACCCTTAAACCCTAATTCCTGACCCCTCACCCATTTAACCGCCTAAAACCCTAACCCATTTAACCCCCTACCCTAACCCCATTAACCCCTAACCGTTGACCCCTAAAATCCTTAACTACTAAATCACCTAACCCCCTAAACCTCTAAACCCCTCACTCATTTAACCCCCTAAACCCTAAACCTATAACGCCTTAAACTCTAACCCTTTAACCCCTTAACCCCTAACCCCTAAAATCCTTAACTGCTAAATTCCCTAACCCCCTAGACCTCTAAACCCCTAACCCATTTAACCCCCTAAACCCCTAAAACCCTAACCCATTTAACCCCCTAAACCCTAACCCCATTAACCCCTAATGACCCCTAACCCCTAAAATCCTTAACTGCTAAATCCCATAACCCCCTAACCTCTAAACACCTAACCCATTTAACCCCGTAAAAACTAAATGTTTAGCCCCTTAACCCCTTAACCCCTAATTCCCAAACCCTAACCCATTTAACCCCCTATACCCCTAACCCATTTAACCCTTTATGCCCCTAAACCCCTAAAGCATTTAACCCCCTATACCCTAAACCTCTAAACTTGTAACCCTTAACCCCTTAAACCCTAATTCCCAACCCTTAACCCATTTAACTCCCTAAACCCCTAAAACCATAACCCATTTAACCCCCTAAACCATAAACCTATAAACGATTAAACCCTTAAACACTAACATCTAAACCCCTAACCCCTTAACCCCTAAACGTAAATTGTTAACGTCTAACCCATAACCCATTAATCCCTCACCCCTAACCCCTAAAATCCTTAACTTATAAATACCCTAACCCCTAAGCCCCCTTAAACACTAACTCATTATTCACCCAACCCCTGACTATGCCTAGATCCCTTAACTCGTAAGCCCCTAATCCCTAATCCCTTAACCACTAAATCATTATTCCCCTAAATGCACCTAAATCCCCTAACCCATAACCCCCCAATCCCTAACCCCTTAACAACTAACTCATTATTCCCTTAACCCCAATCCCTAATCCCTTAACCACTAACTCATTATTCCCCTAGGACCTAAATGTGCCTAAATCCCCTAACCGCTAAGCCCCCAATCCCTAACCCCTTGACCACTAAATCATTATTCCCCTAACCCCTAAACCCTAAACCTCTAACCCTTAACCCTTAAGCCCCTACTACTTAATCCCTTAACCACTAACTCACTATTCCCCTAAACCTTATAAAAATGCTTAAAACCCATTGGGATTAGCCATTCCAAATAAGAGTAGGTCTAGTTGGGACCTACTATTCGGTTAATTTCCCCTTGTTGGCAAGGCGGAATACCATGAGAAAAACCATTGGTTGAAAAACCTCCAATATATTTACTATTTTATCTCAATTTTATTTTAATAATTAATTAATTATTTCCTTTAAAAACTCTTCTAGATAAATTACAATTTTTTTTAAGGTCGGACGCCTTTCAAACCACTCATTGTATGGTTCATCATCAATCTTTTTAAAATAAATATATTAGAATGAAATTTAATTGATTTTTGAAACTTCTTTTTAAATCCATTGTTGACATGAGTGCGCTCAATATCCATCAAAACAACAATGGGTATGATACTAAAAATGATATTTGGAAGGCATAATATTAAAAATGAGTATGATATTTAAAATGATGTTTGGAAAAATGGAGGGTGAGAGTATTCATTTTTCGTTTGAATTTTAGACATCGAATTAAAATAATGTTTCTCCTGCCCAAAACATCACTTTGTTTTGGTCATCTCCCGCACAAAACACATCACTTTTTTGTGGTGATCTCCCGCAGGCTTAGTTATTACAGCGTTTGTTTTTGGTCTTGTTCTTGCAATTGCGTTACTACAATTACTTCCTGGTGGGTTTAAATCTCCTCCTACTGAAATCTCATATTGGCACAATTTCCCATTCCCTAGTCTTGCAGCCACGTTCACGACCCTGTGTGTAGAAGCTCTTGCCACTTTCTTACTCTCATTTCATAAATTGAAACAAACCGAGTGATGAGGGTAAAGAGTTGGCAGTTAATGGCAAGGATTAGCAAGGTCACCCCATAGATGAAGATAGCAGGACTGGCCATGGGTCATATCTAAGGTAAAATATATGAATTTTATTATAATACATAGCATCTCCATCCTCACTTATCTCGATATCACATTTCAATAAAACATAAACTGCAAGGTATTTCAATTTTAATCCTGTAACAATATACTCAGAAAATAAAAATTGGCATCGTCCATATTCATTTCTACTAAACAGAAAGGATATGTCTATTGATGAAATTGACAAATATATATATGTTTCCTAGAAAGGTTAGATTACTTGTAAAAGTCAAAGTGTGTGTCTATTTTTTTAACATTGACTCTGTAACCCTTTTCAAAATCCTATGGGAGAATAACATAGCGATTTTTCTCCACTGCATGAACACTAGCTTCTTGAAAACTTGTAAAAGTCAAAGTTTGTGTCTGTTTTTTTTAACATTGGCTTTGTAACCCTTTCCAAAATCATTTCGGAGAATATCATAGCGGTTTTTCTGGACTGCATGCATACAAGTTTCTTGAAAAATTGCGCTTATCTCTGCATCACTAATTTTATCATGCCAAGATACATATTCTTCAAGGTCTACCTCGTCATTGAGGTTCATTTTCACTGTAAAAACCTGGAAAACAAGACGTTTCTGCCTCCTATTAGATAGAGGAAACTCAATTTTCCTATCAAGTCTTCCAGGATGAAAAAGTGTGGGATCCACTGTATCTCCTCAACTGGTTTACATAATCACCTTCACATTCACAGTTTGATCAAAACCATCCATCTGATTTAAGAGCTCCATCAAGATCCTCTGAACTTCCCCATTAGCTTTATTTTGAGCATAAAACTGTGTTGTTGCAATTGCATCCACCTCATCAATGAATATTATTGCAGGTGCATTCTCTTTAGCAAGGAGAAAGACATTACTATCAATCCTTGGCCCCTCTCCAAGATACTTCTGAACAAACTCAGAGACAACGACCCGAATGAAAGAATTCATAGTGTGATTTGCGACGGCCTTTGCAAGCATGGTCTTCCCTTTACCTAGAGTGCCATAAAGAAGAACACCCCAGGGAGGGTTTATCCCGATCTTCTTGTAAATCTCGTGGTGTGTGAGTGGAAGCTCCATTACTTCCCGAATCTCCTACTTCTGTATGTCACAGCCCCCAATATCACTGTAGGTTACGTCCAGTTTCTAAGACTGGGAGAGGAGTGAGATAGAGGAGTATGCCTCAGGTGGGAGGATGTCCACCAGGGTGTTCAAATGTCGATGGAGGGGTGCCGAGGTGGAGGGCTTCAGGATCTCCTTGTTGATTGTGCTCAGAGTCCTCACATAGTAGTTTGATCCCATCCTTGAATGCACTATTATATTGTTATGGTCAACCATCTCCATGAACTGCCCAATCAATAGAGGCACTGACTAAATCCTCTTCACCTCCTCTTGGGCTCTCAACAGTTCTCTCTTTAGATTTTTTTGCTCATCCTTCACGTATTATTCTTGAATGTCGATGAACTCCATCTGTCTCTGTAGCAATTTTAGTCTATTGTAAAGATCTTCTTTGTCCATGTCAGAATGGGAATGGGGATGGGGAGGAGGAATACTCATCTGTATATTTCCCGTTGGATCCTCGGCACAGAATTCGGATTTAGCATGACGGCTGATGTAGCCATCGTTTCCTTACCTTGTCTTTCCCTCGCAAAAACCAGAATAAAGCCGAGGCTTTCTTCACCGAAAGGAAATTGTGTCAAATAAAATCTAATACATTAATGTATCATATGCTTGAGAAATAATTTTTAATTTTTATTTATTGTCTAAGTGTTAGGAATCTCTAGATGTTGAGGTTTGTTCTGATATATCATAATTTATGACGCAGGTGTTGGAATTCAAATTAGGTATCTGTTATAAAAGTTGATGTAGATTTGAAGCTTGGAAGGGAAGAAGTTGTAGGCCTGAGCAATACGCTATGCTTTTTCTGTTGCACGAAGTTGGTTTTCCCAAATGTAAGTTTATGTATCCCTCTTCTATAATATTGTCTCATTTTCCTCTTATGTGTGTCATTATTCATTTTTTTGGTGGTTATTGTTACATTTTTTTTCCAATTACGATAAATCATTAGGATAAATCATTGTTACCTAGTTATATCCCCTAGTTTTTTTCCCAAGCGCCAAGCCACTCTCTCTCACTAAGATCCTTGATCTCCCTTGTCCACCAGGATCCTTGCTACATAGCTCTCGCTCATGGTGAAATGTTACTCGGCACTGGATCACTCACTACGCTCATATCTCACTTCCTCCAGCCGTGAGCATGTGCCGTAGCTCTTTGCTCTCACTGCGCTCATATTTTGTTGCCTCCCACTGTGAGCATGTGCCATAGCCCACTGCTCTCATAATTTATGAATCAGGTGTTGGAATTAGAATTAGCTCTTAGATTGAAATAGAAAGATAGGGAGTGGTAGTGGAAGCCTCTTTCCCACGTGGATTTTTACTTCAGCAGGTAAGATCATGGCAAGATCTCCTTATGACACTAAGAACATCTATTTTCAAATCTGAAGTTGTTGTTTTCACCCAAAAGATCATCATTTTCTCACTAGATTTATTTTTCCCACCATGATCTTCTTAGCTTAGTAGTGTTTGGGTATTTTTTTAAAGTAGATTGTTTATTTTCAAAATATTTAAAGTTAATTATTTGACTTCACTCATGGTTATTACAGGATTTTGCAATAGACTCATAGGTAAAGTCATTTGATCTCACTCATGTCAATTACAAGATTTTGTAGTGACTTAAGTTTAGGAGTAGTATTTAGCCTCCTTATTTTTTTAATGAGTTGAATTAGAATCAATTTTTTCTTTTGAATTTATTGTATAAGTAGTTTTAGTGTGTAATTTTCATTGATGTGATTCATCTTTAGAATCCATCTTTGATAGTTAGAAACATTGACACTATTTATCTTCAAAAGCCACGTTTGAAACATCAAAGCATTAATATTATTTGAAAACCAATGTCATGCATTAATATTATTTGAAAACCAATGTGAAGCATATCTCACAGTATGGAAAAACAATACTTTTGCCACCAAAATTACATTTCGGGAACTTACTGTGAAAAGAAATTGAAAAAATCTTAGGTTGACACTGTATTGTTTCAAGGATACGATGCATCTATTCATCTGGATGGCTATAATGGTAACCAATTAGCGTATCTCATAGTATGGAAAAACAATATTTTTTCCATCAAAATTACATTTCAGGAACTTATTGTGAAAAGAAATTAAAAAAATCTTATGTTAACACTGTATTGTTTTAGGGTTGCGATACATCCATTCTTCTGGATGGCTATAATGGTAACCAACTAGAGAAGAAGGCTCCACATAATTTGGGTCTCAGACCATTCAATGTGGTCAATGATATGAAGGTTGTGCTGGAAAAGAAATGTCCAGGTGTTGTGTCCTATGCTAATATTCTAACTGCCCATGCCCATTATTTTCATTTCCACATTGAAGTGAAGCTATTTATATGTCCATTTATATTATCAGTGCTATGTATTCCTACAATTCCTTGTATTCCTTTTCCTAGACTGTGATTCCCAGTAAGATTGCAATTCCTTGTATTTCTTCTCCAAGACTACCATTCCTGGTAAGACTTTGATTCCTTGTATTCCTTCTCCAAGTGAATCTTTATTCACGTTGTGTTCACTCTTTCCAATGCCATTACAATCCTCACCTTGTCCAATATATCATCATTTCGACACGAGTTGTTCATCCACATTGTACTTATGACTAATCAATGCTCATTATGTTGTACTTTGTCAATTTTAGATTTTTGTCCATGTTATTAGAACCACATTATCTAGGTTCCTAGTGAAGTCAATTTTCTTTATCCACGTTGTGTTCACTCTTTTAAATGCAAGGGAAACCCACACCTAATCCAATATGCCATCTTTTCAACATGAGTGGTTGATCCACATGGTAATTTTGACTAATCAATACTCATTAAATTGTACTTTGTCAATTTTAGATCTTTAGTGATGTTATTAGAACCCCCTTGTCGAGGTTCTTAGTGTGCTTGATGTTCAAGGTGATCAAAGGTTATATATTTTTTTCCACTTTTAGTGGTATGTATAAGTAATTGAATGATTTCTAGTAATAAAGGTTTGTTCCAATTATATATTGTGTGAGCTTTTAAAAGCCAAAAAAAATCTCTATGACTTTTCAGATAATATCATTGGATTGTTTACATATATAATCACAAAATATAGAAATAAGTGAAATAGAAAACTAGATATGGAAGGCAACAACCACAATAAATACTCTTGGTTTTCTAGCACTCGTGGAATAAGTTGGAGATCCTCCTTGGAGAGCTCATCTGCTAGGGTATTGAGTTCATGGTATATATGGCCACAAGAGAACCAATCCAAATTTTTGTAGATGTTTGATACCTTGCAAAATGTGAGCCAAATGAGGGGCCACTATGCTAACTTTGTCACATACTCAATCCACAACAAGTTTTGAATCCCCTTTTTTGACATCTTTTTGGTTGACCATATTAACAAGAGCCTAGAGAGTTGAAAATTCAAATCTCATGTTTGTGCCCATACTTGGAGCATATTTGATATGCAAAAAATGAGAAAGTTTTGCATATTTATTTCCACAATGATTTTATTTCATTGCTTTGATCTTAGATGTTGTGTCATCAATTAAAGATTCCATTCCTACATTAACAGGATTTCCTACATACAGACCTCCACTTTCAGGTTTTGTTTCTTTAAGTGGTTCACGCCCAATGAATTTCTACTCATCGATGCTAGCTGGGTCATATGGTAACATTTCGTCTACTTTTCATCAACCCTTAAAGACAAAAACCATCATATCAAATGATTCACGCCCATTATAAATATAAAATAAACTAGCTACAATCCATTATGATGAGATGCTGGATATATTGAAACCATTCCCACAGGCTTCAGAAACCACTCTGGCTCCAGTTCAAGTTATGGATGGAAAGACAAAATTTTTGCCAGAATATTTTGGCAATCAATCAAGCTCTCTTCTAGTTGCATTTTTCAACAACAAAGATAATTGTAGTTTACAGTTTTCCATAATTCCTCCATCTGATGTATTGACTATAGATAAAGAAAATGGAGTTAAACTGTCACCAGTGAACATTCCTACTGTGACAACATGTGATCTCCGTGATGGTACGGTTTCAAATTGTTCTGTAGTTTCTGCACTTGATTCTGGATTAGATCATCATACTAGTGAAAAGTAGAAAAACATATATAAAAAAAAAGCAGGTCTTTCAATAAATGAATGTTCAAATAAGATGACAAAATCGGAGCACAAGCATAAAAAGCAGTAGATGCAACAACATGTGTCATTGGTAGGAATCTCTTCAAATATCGAAAGGGAGTCAAAAGGAGAGGTGGTTGTAGAGGATTCTAAACTTAGTGGTTCTCACAGGTAGGTGGAGGAGTTAATTTTGAGTCAGACTTCATCATCTACCTCAACAACTCCTTTAATGACAAGCCTACAGAAGATAGTTAAAGTTGTTGATGGAGGGGCTAATTTTGACCTAGCTATAGAAACAGTTCTGCGTTCTTCACTGGTAGAGCCTGATTCTGTGGCCCATCTTTGTGGTTCATTGAGAAATCCCACAAAATGTGAAAATAGACTATTTCCAAAGAATTCATCAGGAAACATGGTTAATGTTGTGGACACTCCCTCATTAAGGATATCATGAGATTCATCATCTGTAGATGAGATCACCAAAATGGATATTTCTAGGGGAACCTTGGAACCTTTACAAGATTCTTAATTTGTGAGTGAATTGATAATTGCTGATATGTCTCCATTTTTGGAAACCTATAGTGATGGATATGAAGGAAAAACTGAAACTTCTGGGCTAGTTATAGAGTTTTCTACAAAGGATGCTGGAGTAGTAAAGAAAGCAGCAGAAGTTATGAAGTTTGATAACAATAATGTTCTTGTAGGAACATTGAAGAGCCCAACATGCAATGAGGATGGCATTAAATCAGATTCAAAACTTAGAAATGTGAAGAATAAACAATATGAATCAACAAGAAATAATGTTAGACAAAGATGCAACAATAATTTTGTTAATTCTGTAATTGGAGAGAAGGAAGATCTTTTAAATGTTCTCCATCCTGAGCATGGGACTATTGTGGTTTTTGATTCCCCATCTAATTTTTCAAGTTCACATGATGCTGACATAAACAAAGAGCTGGCTTATTTTTCCAATTCTGTCATTGGAAAATAAAATGCTAGTTTGCATGCTGGGGAGAGAAAAATCAATGAAATGCATGAGAGTAAGTTGGCATCTCAACTAGATACACATGAAAATGACAAAATGTTTGTTGATCAAAATATTCTCAAAGAGAAAAATGGTGAAATGTTAGTTGTATCTGAGCAGTCAACATCAAATAGAAGCAACGTGTTTTAGTAGGAATTACAATCAGAAGCTACAACAATCCTCCCTAAAGTTGATATGGCTATTTTGGAAGAAAAACCAAGTTTTTTGTCTGGTAACAAAGTTTTTGACTACAAAAAATCTTCTGGATATATAAATAAAGGTAGCGTTAACCATGATAGTGCTAAATTACATGGGGAAGGTTCAACTGCCAATGTGAAGGAAATTGACATACAAGATAAGGTTCAAGTATCCACCACTAATAGTGATATTTGTGAAATGTCTCCTCAACTTTAGGTGTCATATTTTCCTATTGAAATTGAAGGCAAGAAGGATTTAGTATCTAGATTTACATAAAAGGAGAATAAAATTTCTTCAAATGTTTTTGCGAAGAATAGTGTTGCAAATATTGGTGATGCTCCCAAGGTAGTAGTTGTCAACAAGAAGAAGAAAAAGAAGGATTTTTCCAATAAGGAAAATTTTGCAGCTCCCAATGGGATTTATATAATGCTTATAAGGTTCAAGAGGAGAAGGAGGTATATGTGAACCTTCTAGAACCATCCAACATAATAACCGATGTTTTCAAGAGTAAGAGTTATTCAAAAGAGCCTAAGAATCAAGTCTTGAAAGAAGTGGATGACTAGGAAGATGCAACCCATATTTCAACTCCTATGAATCAAGTATCTATTTTAGTTACTAAATTTTCACGAGACAAAAAGTACTCCTAAGATTTTTTGTTGACAATCAAGGACCAGTGCAAAGATCTACCAAATCATTTTGAAATTTTTCGAGACATTATTGAATTACTCGGAAATTCCCAAGCACATACAAGTCATGTAGGAGAGGCTGATGCATTAACAAGCACTGCAAGAGAAATTGACAGGTAGCTGAGTGGGAACTATCTACTTGAATGTCGTGGGAGCAATATGGCTAGTGTGGATGATGATAGATGGGCCAAGCGAGTCGATGCTTTTGCTGATGGTTGTGATATGTGGATGGATGCAGATATTAGTGGTTCCTCTGTTTTGTTTCAACTTGGCCAAGGTTATAATACTTTATTTTCAAGAAATACCTATGCAACACAAATGAGTATGAATGTCATCCTTCCTCGAGGGCCTTATGTGCAAGCACCACTTCCACAAGTTGGACTAGTGATAATTAATTCCGATGTTCATAGGTGGCAGTGTGCTTATAGCTCGTAGAAGGGTTTGATTCCTCCTCTATAGTCTTCTCTGCCTACAATCCATATATCAGAGAACCGATATGAAGTGTGCAAGGTTTTTTATGAGGATCAGTTGAAACAAAGACAAATTAAATCCATCCTTAATAAATTAACGTCCCAAAACTTTGAGAAAATTTTTGAACAATTCAAAGAAGTGAAAATTGAATTGGCATCATGTCTTCATGGTATAATATCTCAAATTTTTGACAAAGCCATGATGGAGCTGGCTTTTTGTGAAATGTATGAAAAATTCAGTTTTCAGCTTGCTGGAGGAATACCAAAATTTATGAAGATAATGAGAAGGTTGTTTTCAAGAGAGTTATTTTGAACAAATGTCAGGAAGAATTTGAAAAATATGAAATAGAAGAGCTAGAGGCTGAGAAAGAAGAAGAGCATGGTGAAAAAACCTTTTAGTAGAAGAAAGACGAGAGAAGAAGGCTGCAGCACGACGATGAATGCTAGGAAATATAAGGTTTATTGGTGAGATTTATAAAGAAAGTATATTGACTAAAAGAATTATGGATGCATGCATCAAGAAATTAATTGGTGAATTTCAGCATCCAGAGGAGGAAAATGTTGAAGCTTTGTGCAAACTGATGAGCACTATTGGTCATATGATTGACCATTAAAATGTCAAGGAACATATTGATGCTTACTTCAATAGGATGACAAAAATGTCCAATAACCAAGGGCTTCCCTCTAGGTTGGGGTTCATGTTGAAGGATCTGTTTGATCTGAGGAGGAATGGATGGCAATAAAGGAAGAAAGTTGAGGGCCCCAAGAAAATAGAGGAAGTTCATTGGGATGTTTTGCAAGAAATACATGGACAGGGAGGTCACTCTCGAGGTACCAATATGGGACATTCAAGTCGGAGACTAGTGACACCACTTGATCATGGTGTGAGAGGACCTGCGATGCCACCTTACATGGCAGGTGCACAGATGGTTTCACTTCCACATATGGGTGGGATTAAAGGGCAACAACCCCATATGGGACCATGTGATCATGGATTCACCAGTCAACATGCTTGGATTGTGGATAGGGCTCAATTTGAAAATCAGTCTATCCCAAGCCCTTCAACACACAAAGCTTCTGATGATGGCCACTTGACTCTTCATCCTAAGGGAGGTCTTGGCAAGGGAATAAGAGGGAGGGCTCAGCCTCTGCCATATGCTAAGAGTTCTCTTGTAGATATTCCACCATTCACTTCCTGAGTAATAGAAAAACAAGTGCAGGTCCAATTTCAAGTTGTAGTTCTGACCCGATGCTAGTTGGTATGAGGGATGAAATTTTGACAAGGAATAATGCTGAAAAAAATCATCTATTTGCAAAATCATGTGTCCAAGAAAGAAATTTTTTGGATAATGACATAGAAGAGCTTAAGAATTCATACTCATCAGGTGACAGAGGTGGGAAGAAAACAAATGTTGAATTTCAACTGTAAGAACATTCTTCTCAAAGAACTTTGATTTCACAACTCATTGAGGTTCAACTTAGGAAAAAGGCTGAAATGGCAATAAAAAAATATTACAGGTGAATTCCTTTACAAATATTCCATGCATTTTTTTGGCTCAAGGTGTCCTGACCCAGGTTCGGAGTTCAAGGTTTTCCAACAAATCCTTATACTACTGGCCCTTTCGGCAGTGACCTACTTGCGCAAGTCAAAGTCTTGCCCGAAGTAGTATGGGTGGGTGCTGGAACCAGGTTTCTGCACCCTGAGAAAGGATAGGTAAGGAAAGCAGAGCTGCGTCCTGCTCGGTGATGTCCAGATTGCCCCTTCCTGAGCAGGGTCTATAGGTATATTTTCGTATCCATGTGCGCAAGGTCAACTATACTACAGTGTATGATAATTATATACCTGTATGACAGTAGCACAATATTGGATAAAATAGAACAAAATAGATCTAGATGCAGTAAACACACTTACATAGAACTTTCAAAGCTGAATAAAGAATACGTATAATACAGTAATTACTAATGATTCACATAAATAGTACACATAGATTCAATTCTCAAACAACCTTTCTTATTCATCAATTCATCAATTCCATCTTACAATACCCATCCTAGCATGCACACACAGCAGTAGGGTCCGCACACAGCAGGAATCTGGATCTCCATGCACACAGCCAGTAGGATTCCTTTCCCCAAAAACCCAAATAGATCTACTAAACCATAAGTCGCATCAATATCTCCTTATTTCTCTGCCTTACAATTCAAAATGTTCCTCTATTTATAACAATTTAGCCTAATCTTTCCTATGGTCTGCAAACCATGGTTTGCAGATTCTAGGTCTACCCTTTGACCCATTAAAATGCTTTCGGGGATTTTACCAACCCCAAAACCCCTGCGCTAGACTAAATATAATAAAAAATATTCAAAATCGGACTAGTTTTGCAGCTCGTAGGAGACCCTGTTCCAACAGTCCCCCAACACAATCTTGTGACTCATCCTGAGTCACTATGGTAGTGTGGTCTCTATCTATGCACGTAAGGTATTGAAGGCTACGATCAGCAGAGGTAACACTTCTTGACTCTGGGCAGCAGCACTTTGTGTGATATCGACAAGCTTTAGGGAGGTCGGTCCTTCAGGAGCCATGGTAACCCGCTCCAAGATCTGGTTGAGTCGTGTGATGGCGTTGTGAGCATCCTGAGATATCTAAGAGGAGGCATCACCCCATGGCTTCAAGTGCTTTCTGATGGCATTCTTGGTGCGTCAGATATCTGCAATTATTTCTTGGAGGGCATTGATAGATTTAAGGAGTGCCAGACGTTGTGCAGGGATGAGGGAGGGCAAGGTAGCTTCGATATGATCGAAAGTAGCTTCCTTATGTCGTAAGTCCTTTTTGACATGCTGAAGCATTGGGTTGAACTGGACTGCTGTCCAGAGCTTCATGGCCGCCTTGGGAAACTGAGTACCAAGAGTAACCTATCTTGTAATAATGCCTGTGGCTTCTATTATCAACACAGCACATTGTGCCCGTACCTCTCGGGGTGTGGCAGGCTGCGCTTGGGCTTTGGCATGCAGTTAATTGGCGTGCCATTTGGGTATTGAGGGCATGTAATTCGGTTCAGGATGCCTTGAGTGCTGTAACCAAGCCTGCTATGGTAGCCCAGAGCAGAGCTGATGACGGGAGTTCATCAGGGATCTCTGTGTTGAGCTGGGGAACGATTGTTTTGAGTTGCACCGTAAGGGAGATATATTCAGTCTGGCGTGTGAGGAGCGGTGTGGCCACATCGAAGTTTTGTTTTGTGATCCAGTCATGATGATGGATCATTTGCAGCACGGTGGTGTGTAAAACCTCTAACGCCTCACGGGGCAACTGCGCCAAGTCCACTTGTAGTTCCATAGCTGTTGGGAGGTGGTCACTGACCAATACAGTGCTAGGTAGTGAACAAGTAGGGCTTTCACTGGAAGGTAGCTTGGAACAGCAGAGAAGTCGCAGTGTATCCCTATACCGCTTTGTACCCTGGGGAGATGGAGCATCCTTGTGAGTTAGCTCTTTCGTGTGCAGGACTAGCTGCGACTCAACTGCGTCAGTTCTCATAGCATGCTATGGAAGTTGCGTATCATCGTGTAGGGCATATTCTGAGCCCATCCGACTAGGGCTTGTAATTAGCTTGGGTTCGGAAGGAGCGTGAACTTTTTTCGTGTAGCTTTGGCACCATTCTGCATAGTGTTCAAAGTCAAATTTCCTTACAGGGAGCCAGAGGGCAACCAACTTATCAATCTCGACATCCCCAGATCCTCTCAACACAATGTCTACAAGCACTGGACCAGTAGGTGCCAAAGCGTTTGGAAGGTTAGGGGCTGCCATAGTAGCAAAAGGATAAACTTCCGACTTGGGAAACTCGCAGACAGCGGAAGCAGGTTGATGGGGTATGACCCAAATGCTAAAGGTCCAGACAAACAAGAAGTCGCATAACATATGTAGCTTACAGAGACAATATGGAGCCTTGATCGTGGTTATCCTTTCTTCCTTATAACGTCCGGGGCTAGCCAACAGTAGAGTAAATCTAACTTGAAACTTACAATCAATCAACCAGTAAAAACTCACCGTAATTTTCTGCATTGATTGCCAGCCGTCTGTTTTCTGTAACGATAAGATTCCCTTTTCACCAGAATGCAGTGTTCTGACAGTCATTGTTCGCACATGATGGCTTTCCCACAGATCTACTGATACTGGATGAAGTGTCTGTGCTGCTCGCACATCTCAAATTAAATCCAACGTCGGGTGTGTAGTAATGTGATTCGGGTACAACTTAGGCAACTTGGCAACCGTACACATTCCGTCCATCACCGTGGTTGGGAAAATTTCGGGATCACTCATTCCTTCCGTTAGGCAGAGGCTCCACTATCCAATCGTGTGTGGTACTGGCGTTCCCCTTGATCCAGGTGTGATGTGCAAGTATGATCTTCCCTCAGTCAAGACATTTGTGTTTTGTAGAGTTGCGTCAACCGGCCTTGTGCCATATTCCTCCATAAATGTTCACAGAAACTCTTCCCGCAAATTCTCCCAATGGCGTGTGTGTTGTTGTAGCTCCGCATATAAATACCATGCAGCTAGACGCAGTCCTAGGGTATGGATAAATATGTGGACCAGTTCGTTTGGGGTTTTGATGCACCATTGCGTTTCCCATGTAAGAAAATATCGGCGTGGGTCTTCTGACCCAAGGAACTTTTGGATCCATCTCCTAGCTGGAGCTTCAAATCATAGGATCATCTTAGCCCAACATTCCTCCCGATCGGGGAAGACCTTCCCATGTGTATCCCACCAGCAGGCAGGTGTTCCACACAGGGCTAGCTTAAGGGCCCCTAGCCTACGTCCGTTGGGAACTTCAGATTCAAATGCGCGTAAAAATTCCTTAACATTACCAGAGTCCCCAAAGTAGGGCAGGTCTCTTACCTTGGCAGAGATGCATCAAAACTTCCTTGTGACCCGAAAAAATCGTAGCACCGAAACCTCTTGCAACCAGCCCTACCAATTCTCTAGTTCCCCATTGGATTCGGAAAAGCACTCACTATCCTTTTCCCAACAAAGTACTCCTTCTTTCGTGGGGCTAATCCAATCTTTTTCCTGCATAGTGAGCTTGTAGATGTGATCCACTTCCTCCACATTATGCGCTGGCTGTGTATACCGCATGCCTTCTGCGGGATCCAACAATACTATTACTCGTGTGCCGTTATTTTCAACACCATGTTGCGCTTTTTGAGATTGATAACAACCCCCATATCTCTATCCAAGTTGAGTCCCAGGAGTGGAGGGTAGGGATCTATATCTTCATGATTTCTATTACCTCAAAGTCATCTTAGACCTTTACTCCTGTGATATCTACCATGATTTTTGACATCCTTCCTAGAGGGATGATATTCTGTTGATTTTCCATGCGCAACTAGATCGTGGACCATTCCAATTTAGGTTCTCCTATTCGTTGCCATTTTTTCTTTGGTAGCATGTTCACATCTGATCCGAGGTCTAAAATAACTTGATCCATCTAGTAGTCACCAATATGTGTGGTCAGCCGCATTTCTCTTCCGATGAATTTTTTATACCTATATAGTTTGTGTACATCCTTGGTCCCGAGGGTCATATCGGGTCACGCTGCATAGCTATTCATTAATGCCTAAAGGTTATCTATAGCCTTTGGGTTACGTAGAAGCTTCAGACATGCCTGTAGAAAGGGCTCAACCCCCGCATCTGTCTTGAGGTGTGTTGGTACCTACGTAGTAGTTGCTATTGTCTCTTGTCCCTTCTTTATGTTCAATCCTTCTTGATAGGTCAGAGGGTCCCTGGAAGCCTCTTCCTTCGATCCGTAGGTGATCGTCCCACTGCGTGTTATGACTTTTACACTTGGATCTTTGTTCCTTAACTCAGGTTTAATCCGTTGCACATTCTGTGTGGGGAGGGGCTGGTTTTCCTGCATTTTGGCTATTAAAATTGGGTAATGTTCAACCACATGGTCCAGTTGTCTACAATATTAACAATATTTCCTTGTAGCATTTGGGTAGTCCCTTGCAAAGTGTCCTACTTCCCCGCAGTTATAACAGATGAGCTGCCCACAGCCTCATAACGCGCTTCCTCCTCGACCTCCCCTGCCCCTTACTGGAGAGCTAACAAAGCTCCTAGGAGATATAGGCGACGCAGGCTCTGATTGTACCCTATACAAGTTCCTGCGATCTATCATTAGGTCGTAAGTGTGATAGTTCTGCTCATCGTGTCCTACTGATCGGCAGAACTTGTACCACTTTTGTTTCAATTCTGGGACATACACACCTAGCTGAGGGCAATGGTTCATATCATGTAGCCCTGCTACATGGCGGTCATTGCACCACAGTGCAGGTTTTCTCGATCCTGGTCGTGGTAGGATGGGTTCCCCATTCATTCCTGGGCAGACCGGGCTAGGTACTCTTGCGTGCATGTAATCTTCCAATAGAGGGCACTAATCCTTTATATGGCCAGATATTCGACATCGTATGCACCATAAATCTGTGCTGGCTCCTTTTCCTCGTTCCTTTTGCAGGTTCTGAATTTCCATGTGCATAGCTCCAAGTTTCTCCTGAATTTTTTGTACTCTTAATGAACTATCTTCCCTGGGCGTAGCTTCTAGTTTCATAGCGACTTCCACAACTTTTTCTTGCGACTCAAAGGTTTGGTGACTCATTGGCGTACGCATGTGGGGTAACAACATAGCGATGAACCATTCCATATGTTTTCTATCATCATACTCAAATCCTCCTTCCCTGATTTCTTTCTTTAGTCACTCATCAGCCTCCCAGACAGTCTCAGACGCACCTTACTTGAAGTCCTTCACTTCTGCTACCAATTGAGAGTACGATTTTGGCTTCCGGAATTGTTGCTTCAGAGCATTCTTAATATCTTGAATAGATGCGCTCTCGTTCTGAGATATGTATCGCATATACCAGTCCAACGCTCTCTCTTCGAATGCCAGGGACAGTTACGCCCTCTTCACCGTATCGTTTCTCACATTTTGCGCAGTCCATATGGAATCTACAACAAAAAAAATTGGTCCATATCCACATCCCCTACCCCCTTGAAGGTAGGTATTTTAGCTGCACAGCCATATCACTATCTGGCGAAGGTGGTGGTATGGGTGAGTTCTTACCTTTGTGTGGCCTGGATGGTGATGTAGCAGGGGGGGTCTTGCGTAGCCGTCTCTTGCAGAGGGTTATAGGCAGATATTTCCCTGTCAAGGTTGGTTAGATAGTATTTACCACTGTGTGTCATGCTCTCATCTAGATCCGAGGTCATTCAGTCGATATGACTACACATAATACTCTTCTCGCACAATAATATCTTAATCAGAAAAGGTAATGTCTTCAGAAACTTGCCCCAGAACACTTTAAAGAATCTTCGCTCGACCTCGGAGTAGGAGACAAACTGATCAATAGAAAATTATATCACAAATCCTCCTAGCACACTGTCCACGCAGTGATCCACCATGCGAGTGATGGTATTATCAATCCTTTCCAGCTGCTGGATGAGCTCTGGAGTCCACTGAGTGACTCGTTTGTCCTTCTAACACTTCTGGAGTTCTACAAGCCCAGCCGGCAACTCCTGAAGCTTGATTGCAAATTTCAAAAAGAAAATTTCATAGCTTACTATAAGAATGTACCTATTTTTCCACTTTTCAGTCGTTAACTTCGTGTTGTGATTTTCTTTTATCGCAAACTCCCGAATCTTATTTTCGAACCACTCCTCAATTTCCTTCCTTTCAGGCTTCCAATATTCTCTTGTCATTACCTGATCCCTTCCTCAATATGCTCGAGGTCCCAGAAATGGAACCATTTGTTGGCTTGAGGGGTCCTGACCCAGGTTCAGAGTTCAAGGTTTGCTAACAAACCCCTTTACTACTGGCCCTTTTAGCAGTGACCTACTTGCACAGGTCAAAGTCTCACCCAAAGTAGTATGGGTGGGTGTTGGAACCAGGTTTCCGCACCCTAAGAAAGGATAGGTAAGGCAAGCAGAGCTGCATCCTGCCTAGTGATGTCCAGATCACCCTTTCTCGAGTAGGATCTATAGGTCTCTTTTCACATCCACGTGCGCAAGGTCAACTATACTACAATGTATGATAATTATATACTTCTATGAGAGTAGCACAATATTGCATAAAATATAACAGAATAGATCTAGATGCAGTAAACACACTTACACAGAACTTTCGCAGCTGAATACAGAATACACATAATACAGTAATTACCAATGATTTGCATAAACAATACACATATATTTATTTCTCAAACAGCCTTTCTTATTCATCAATTCATCAATTCCCTCTTACAATACCCGTCCCAACCTGCACACACAGCATCAAGGTCCGCACACAGCAGGACTCTGGATCTCCGTGCACACATCCAGCAGGATTCCTTTCCCCAAAAACCCAAACAGATCTACTAAACCACAAGTCGCATCAATATCTCCTTATTTCTCTGCCTTACAATTCAAAATGTTCCTCTATTTAAAAAAATTTAGCCTAATCTTTCCTATGGTCCGCAAACCATGGTTTGTAGATTCTAGGTCTACCCTTTGACCTATTACAATGCTTTCGGGAATTTGGCCCACCCCAAAATCCCTGCGCTAGAATAAATATAATAAAAAATATTCAAAATCGGACTAGTTTTGCAGCTCGTAGGAGACCCTGTTCCAACACATATTCATTATGTCTTTTAGAGAAGTCGATAATTTTCCTTGAATTTTTCTTAATTTTGCATGACATACCATCCAATGTGATAGATTTGAAGGAGGTAACTTTTTGTGTAGATGAACTTAAAGCACCATTTTTCCATTCAACTATGGTCTCACTTTGGATATTAGATTCTTTTTCATGAAAGATGTTGAAATTGATATTTTGGGGAATCTACTTACACATTTATGCAAGTCTGAGCCTTTCTTGATAAATCAAGGACAACTGAGTGAAGGGTAATGTTAAATTTTGTGTTTGTTCTTATTCAAGTTTGAATTTATTTAAGGTTTGCTACAGTCTATGGTCATTTGTGATTATGAATTATAACTATATATAAATTTGATGTTTCTAGGTTGGAGACTGTACTATTTTTATTGGAGGATGCTACTATTGATGCGCCCAAGGCACCTCAGTTCCTTGGTCATGTAGGGTCAAAATCCATTAAGTTGATTCCATGTCATTAGAACATTTTTGCATCCTTCCTGGGAAACAAATCCATTACGGAATAGGAGTTGGACAAGAAGGAATTTATAACATGAAACCAAAAAAATACAAGCAATGTTAGTTTGACTTTCCAAGGCATATGATAGAGAAAATTGGCTTTATTTAGGGCTACTCATCCATATAGGGTTCAATGTGCAATTGGTTAACTAGATAATGAATTGTCTCTCCTCAATATATGTGAAATTCTAATTAATGGCTTAGCCTATTCTTATATCATTCCTATAGGAGACTATGGGTAGGTATGACTAATGTCTTCTCTGCCATTTTTTATTGTAGAGTAGGTGGTCTCAACAGAGTTATAACAGAGTAAAAAAGAACTATAAGCTTGAAAATTATACAAATAGGATTTTCCTTAAACTTGGCATATTTACTCTTTGTTGATTATGTTTTTCTTTTCGGTGATATGACCAAGGTAGATGCAATTATGTTGAAGGACCCCACCCTTGAATAACTAAAATTCCTACCTTAAAAACTACCAACAACTGAGGAGCTACAAGAATCAACACCATATTTGATTTGAACCTAAATAGTCTTATTATCTTTGAGTATTTCCCTAATCACAATGACCAGTAGATTCTCCTCATGGATTATTTCTCTCATTCGATTTATTAACAAAATCCACAAAACGTATCCTTACATTTGAATCTTGGAAAAAAAACATATAATTTTTATAATTTAAATTATCCAGATCTATTGGAGCCCAAAAATATATTTGATTTAGATAAGCTTTATTTATAACATCAAAAGAAACCTTATTATAAGTTTAAGGACCATTATGTCCTCTTGCATCTTGACAAAGTATGATGGAATGAAATTGGGTGAAGATTGGATCTAGGTTTACCATGTCAGAACTTAGGTTAATTGAGATGATTACTTGGTTTGAAGATATCCACCATAAAAACTAGGACCACGCATAATTATTGTTGCCATATCTCTTTCACCATCAGGATTAACATACTGAGGAACTATAACCTGTGGAGGCCCATGGTAGTCATTGCAATGTAATTTATTAGAATACATGCCATTTCTTATTATGAGATTTACCGCATCCGAAAATGGTATCATTCACTTCATTTTGAAGAAGTCTACAAATTAGGTCAACATATTTTTTTTCACATTTACGACTTCCCTCACATTTTTTGGTTCTTGAAGCTCGAGCACTTTCATAAAAAAATAGTCAAAGTCAAAAACAAAAAATGGTCCACTCTCTTTTCATTTTCTAATATTATAATGAATTTTTTTTAGAGACATTGTTTATTTGTTTGTTTTGCTTAGAAAAGGGTTTTCTCTTGGTTTTATGCGACTTTCAATTTATCATATGTAGCATGTTGAGAAATGGGAAAGAATAATGCGTGACATTTATCTTGAAAAAGTTGATGTTGAATGAAAGGATACACATTTTAACTAAGCTACAATTCACTTTGGTAAAGGCAGAGGAACATCTTAAAAAACTGCTTAAGAACACACCATATACAAAGTTTGACCATAAGTAATATATGAAATTTTCTTTTGTACATATGTTCTTTTTTCTACCAAATATATCACAACAAGAAAGATATTGATATTGTAGAAATTGTTTAGGGCCTCATTGAGGTCGATTTTTTTGATCTCCTATTTGATTGATTCTTTTTCATATGTCTGGAAGGATTTAAATATGAATTAATATGTTCATGAAACAAATCAGATTCAAATTTTATAGATATAAAGATAAAAAAAAAAATCAAAGTCTTTGTTTGATTGTTACTGGAATTTGTTGTGGGAAGGTTATAGGAAATGTGATTGGAAAAAGGATACATAGACGATGCATATCACGTCTTAGATATGGTTCATTCGCTTAGAGATCACTTAGACACCCAAGCCATCGAATTTGGAAATGTTTCTAGTAGGAATTCCTATGGTTTTTAATGTTTTGATTATTTCAACTCATGGTTATTTTTGGCCAAGAAAATGTCTTAGTAATGCCAGACATGACATAGGTGGACAGGTAAAAAAAAATTCTATAATTTTAATTCCCATTCCATGATATCCTCTCTTTATTGTTTGATTCTATTTTGGACATTTATTTTGATTTTTTTTTGTATTTTAACTATGAAATTGAAAACACTTAGTACCATGTCCATTTAAACAACAAGCAAAGCTTGAAGATGAAATTAGTATTACACTATATTGATTGGAATCCTTATAGCTATTTTGTGTTAAAATATTTTCATGAATATTAGAAAAAGTTACTTTCATGTTGTTAATTGAGTACATGTTGTTTATATACTTGACCAAGTTCATGCGTTAGAAAATGAAATTTTGTTGTGAATAAAACGACAAGGATTAAACATCACACCTAATATTATTTGTTTTCACAAGTTATCTACAACTTGAGATTTTTAGCATATAACTTAGTTGAAATGATTGTTTCTAAGATTTCCTTAAAAGTTGAATACTAATTTACTAAGGTGTTATTTTCTATATATGGTGATATTTTATTTGCTTTTTTTATACAGGTTATTCGGCCACATTATAGTGGCAATTGTCGCACCAATGAAGAAAATTTGTTCGAGTTTCTTACTTGTATGGGGAAAAATGGCTTTGACATTGCTGATGTTGAGTTATATGTTGTATAAACTATTTATAGTCTAATTTAGTTTATATTCTAGTGTTCATTGTCTTTCATGTATTACAATTTTCATTTTATCTTCTTTTGTTTTCAGAAAATGAACTCAGTATTGATGGTAAGAAGAATGAATTGAAAAAAGAGGGGAGAAATAACATTGGAGTGACAAATACAGAAAGAGAGGGAGGAGAATTGGTCCAGTGATACTCTTAAAGCCAATATCCTACATAAGACACATATAAAGGCCGATGGTAAAGTATTCAGAGTTGGTGAATTCACATGCAATGTCTTGAAAACACAATGGAAATGTTTTGAAGTGATGAAACACCATTTCATGTGTAAATTTTAGTCCATCCAATATTAAGTTGGAAAATCATATTGTAATACTTTAAAATTTCATATAATATAATTTATGTGGTTTAAATTATTTATAGTTGCACTTGATATTGTTTAGTATTGTAATTAAAATATGTGACTTTGTGTTTTCATATTAGATGAACATGCACATTGTATGACATTTTTTAAATCATACAAATTAATTTCTGTTGATTAATAATGAACAAAAAATAAATTTAAAACTACTAAATTAGTAGTTTATATTGTTTAATGATGAAAATAAATAAAATGAATATATGACTAAAATAATAATTTATAATGATTATTAATGAAAGTAAATCAAATGAATATATACTACTAAATTAGTTGTTTATATAATGAAGAAATGACTACTGCAAATGATAAATTTGTGACTACAAATGGCGATTAAATTTTGCATATATATGACTATTAGTAGCTAATTTACAATATCTTATAGCACGACTAAAATTTAGTCATATTTCTTTGGTCATTAATTGGTTTCAAACGATGACTAAAATTTGCATATATATGACTACTAGTAGCTAATTTATAGTATCTTATCATATGACCAACATTTTGGTCATATTTCTTTGGTCATTAATTGGTTTTCTCAGGTGATCATATAGTAATATATTTTGCTGTCTATTTGGTCATTAATTGTGACAATTAATGACTAAATCAAATATTAAATCAATGATTAAATCAATGACCAAATCAATAATTAAATTAATGATCAGATCAATGACTAATTTAGTGACTAAATTAATGACCAAATATACAAGTAGAAAACAAAATTGAGATAAATAATTAATGAATAAGCTAAAAATTACCAAAAGTTGGTCACGTTATAAGATATTGTAAATTATCTACTATTGGTCACTGACCGAAAAATAGGCGTTTATATGCAATTTTTTGTCGTTATTTTAGTAACTAATTAGCCATTTTGTACTAGTGTATGGATGTAACATACCTTTACTAGATTGATCCCTTTGATATAATCTCATAGCATCACGAAGTATTTTTTTTGCTTCTTTCCCATATCTTCTTCTTCATGTTCATGGAAAATGGAGACAAAATTCATAATATCTCGCTCTATATAGTACATTTACCCCAACATAATTGCAATTCCCTCGGAAAAATCTTGTAAAACAGAATATAATGTGTGAATATTAACTAATTTATTAAAAATACAATGATATCTTTTGAATAACACGAAACAGATAAGTGTAAATAAAAATACTTACAATCTTCTATGCAATTTTTTGTATTATTGGTTTGAATATCTTTGAATAATCGCCCCCCGTGTTATACATCAACAATGTAAAATGATATCTAAGTTTATCATGTGACTTGGGCACTTTTGAAAGTATATAAACATTTTCAGTATTTAGAAGAATATATAGGTTTAGTCATTTTCCCACCAGGTCATAACTTTTAGCATTAAAATTCTTACTAGCATGTAGATATAATTGTAGAGTTTTATATTCTATATATTTTAGATGCATGTTTTGAACGATTCACTTCTGTTGATTTCTTCCACTTTGTAATCAAATTCTTTTCTTTTAGGCCGACATCTCCTACATCTTCAATAATTAACTGAGGTGCAGTTCGTCTAGCAGTGATTTCTGAAGGCCCGCCTGTAGCTTTAGATGATGCAAATGTTGAATTTGGTCCAGAAAGGTTGACAAAAGTCTTCCTTGATGTCATTTTCCTACAAACATATATATCTACATATAAATTATTAAATCACAAAAAAAATCTTACGTAAACAAAAGAAACAAGTAAACAAAATTTAAAAAACAAAACACACCAAAAACATGTATATCGTCTCTAGGTCTACTACGCATCTAGATTAATCCAATATATGAAAATATAAAACCAGTTCTTTTAAAAATATATATTTTTAGATTTTTTCCCCAACATATTCTCTAAAACAAAATTTATTTATTTTTACATGTCATCTCCCCAACCCCCAAAAAATAATATTTTTTTTAATATAATTTTGGGGTCTATTCTCAAAATTGGCTCCCCCCCTAAATTTAAAACAATTTCGTTTAAAAAATAATTTCTTACCCCACTAGATTTTAGTTTTATATTCCCATGGGGTCGATTCTAAGAATCAGGGTTCATTCTTATAATCGGCCCCCCTACCTGGGGTGTTGTCGACCTCGGGCAGATGCCGCCCTATGGATGCGTCCGCCCATAGCATAGGTGTTGTTTGTCACCATGCTATATAGGGTGACATCTGCCTGAGCCCGTGGATTGCCTTTGGTGCCCTCGCGCTCAGGCACAAACTACCCCATGGGCATGCCCGCTTGTACCACAGTGCTAAACTGCGGTTGTGCTATGGGCAGATGTGCCCACAGGGCAGCGTCCACCCAGAGCATGGTGCCAAATAGTGCCCATGTTGTGAGCAGATGTTTCCATTGGACGATGTCCACCTAAGCCAATGAGTTAGCCCCCCCTCTCCCCCTCCCCCCCCCCCCTGCGTGCCTTGAATTGGGTCGACTCACGGGCTTAGGTAGACACCGCCCCGTGAGCACATCTGCCGGCATCACGAACGCCTGGCCTGAGTGGGTGCACCCACTGGCCCCCTGGGCAAGGAGGGGAGTGGATTTTCTGAATCAATGGTGTACCCACCTAGCCCACAATGGCCATGTTCTGCCCTGAGGCAGGCCCACCAACAATGTCCATGTTAATATTTTTTTAAATTTTAGATAGAAAAAATTATTTGGTTTTATTTCGTTATCTGGATGTACCTACCAAAAAACTTTAAAGGTAAATTCCGGTAATTTTTAGGGGTTTAAAATATATACTAAGTGATATTTTAACTTTACTCTCATTTATTTTAACAATTTACTAATTCTAAGAATAATATAGGGGGAACTAACCTTTCAAAAGCGAAATTTTCCCGTTGACAATGCTGCAACTCTAGAAAATCATTCTCATCTTTTAAAAAAATCCTCAAGAAATCTTGATGTGATATGAGGAAAAATGACAATGAAAGTTTTTATAAATCGGAAATAACGGAATTACTTTTCAGCGGGGTAAATGTGGGATAGAAACTATGATAAATATTTAAAAATTAAAATATATAATCAAGTAAATGTTATGTAATTTAATGAAAAATATTTTAGTTTGAAAAAAATATTAAAATATAAATGTGTAGGGAATTTAATTCTAAATTAGGGTCCATATTGAAGATAATATTTTAGTAACTAATTTTCAATTAAATTGTAGAAATAAATTTGGGAGGGACATACTTCAAGAAAAAAAAATTGGCCAAAATTTTTGGAGGCAAAATTGCATTCTTTCAACTATATATTATCAATGGGAGAGAGATCATCTAGATCATTCAACATCTCTTGTTTGAATGTTATGGATTCCTCTGACACTGGAGTTTCATTTTATGAAGCATCAACATCTTGGTCACATAACAACTCTATTCATATTGATGAATATAATGAGAGAAATAGTGAGAAATGGCAGGATGAATATTTTCAAATGAATAGAGAGTCAAATTTTCCACTTGGTCCTAATCCTATGGACTATGAGAGCAACATTGAGGAATGGCCAGACGAAAATTTCCAAAAAATACAGAGTCAATTTCCACTTAGTCCTAGTCCTAAGGACTTTGAGAGAAATAGTGATGAATGGAAGGATGTAAAATTTTCAGTGGATAGAGTGTCACATTTTCCACTTAGTCATAATCCTATTAAATGTGAGGGAAATAGTGATGAATGGTTAGATGAAAAATTTTCAGTGGATAGAGAGTCACATTTTCCACTTAGTCCTAATCCTAAGGACTATGAGAGCAATAATGATGAATAGCAAGATGAAAAATTTTCAGTGGATAGAGAGTCACATTTTTCGCTTAGTTCTAATCCTATGGACTATGAAAGAAATAATGATGAATGGCAGGATAAAAAAATTTCAGTGGATAGAGAGTCACATATTCCACATACTCCTAATCCTAAGGATTATGAGAGAAATAATGATGAATGGCATGATGAAAAATTTTCAATAAATAAAGCGTCACATTCTCCACTTACTCATAATCCTATGGATTTTGAGGGTAGCAATGATGAAGGGCGGGATGAATAATTTCCTAAAATTGAGAGTCTCAATTTCCACTTATATGTAATAATATGGACTGTGGGAGCAACAATAACGAAGCTCATGATGAAAATTTCCAATAAATTGAGAGTCAAAATTTCCACATATTCCTAATCCTATGGACTATGAGAGAAATAGTGATGAAGGGAAAGATAATATGGTGAAGAATATCCCCCAATTTAGTATTTCAAACCACAGATGATGGTTTTGAAAATTTTCATGCCACCGAAGATGGTAATGAATAATGTTCAAACAATAATGGTGGTGAATTTCCTAAGTACATTGAAAATGATCATAGTAAGAATAGAACTCCTCTGAATGATTATGGAAATGCTTGTTCAAAGAATGATGAAATGATGGACATGTTGCCAGCAAATATTGTTTCTAGGAGTAAGAGTAGACCTTTTCATATAAATCCAAGATGTTCCAGTTATACAAGGGGTAGAGCGGAATATCTCACGAGAAGAAGCTCTATCAGTGAGCTCATTTCAAGTGACTATTGTAAAAATGATTGCTTGAAACATATGGATTTCAAATTTTATTTGGCGAAAAGGAAGAACTATTTGTCAATGAATAAAAGCATGCAGAATTCATATTTAGTGGGGTGCATGCAATCTACACTAGCAGGTTATGATTATCATATTGGGTCTTTATTGCTCTATAGAAAGTATTTAAAAGTGATTCACTCAATTAGAATTTTTCTTCTATGAAGAATGAAAGGTAATTTGGAAAAGGATCGTACATATTATTCAAAAGTTTGTCATAAACTAGAGTTTGGGCCACTAGCAAACATTGCAATGTCATGGCTGAAAGACTTCTTTTAAAAGCATGGAGAGTGTTTCCGAAATAGAGATACAATACACATTCCATATAATTTCTCAAGACATGAAATCTAAAACTTATACAAGGAATATGTAGAAGGTGTTGAAGGAAATGGTTATTTTATTACATATCAATATTTAGTGCGGATATGGAGGAAAAAATTAAAAAAATTTCATATTCCTAAGAAGACAAGGATGGGAGTTTGCATTACATGTGCTTCTCTAAAATAAAAAAGGGAGAAATGTAAACGAGCATAAAGAGGTAAACATTCATAACATTATTCTTTTAAATTGTATAATGATCAACTATGAAAATGTAGTTATTAATAGGTTTAGTTTATGTTATGTGTAGATTCCATTGTTAAAGCTCTTCAAGAGCATTGCAAACATCAAACAAGGGAAAGGAAAAAGTTGTACAAGCATCGAAATAAGTGTTATGATAATCCAAATAAATATTTGGGTTTGATAATTGATAGTATGGAAGAGAAGAAAAAAATTCTACCAGATTTTGTTTGCACACCCAAAAATTTGCAGGACAAAATTTTTATCCAGTTTCCCTTCATCAGTTGTATGGTCTTCAATGGGAAAATGCCACCAAAATTTTACTTTATAACTCCAAATATTCATAATGATGGAAATATGAGAATAACCATAATTCATGATGTGCTCTCTCATTGGGGTGGTAATATTCCTGAAATTTTGTTTCTCCAATTAGACAATACTTCTCGTGAAAACAAAATGCAGATTATTTTTGGATATCTAAACATGCTTGTTGAATTGAGAATTTTCCATAAGGTAAAGGTTGGTTTCATTTTGGTTGGGTACACTCACAACCATATTGATAAAATGTTAAGTCATTTTTCAGTAACATTGAGGAGGAATAATGTTGGGAGCTTATCATCATTAATTGAGTGTATTAAGAAAACATTTATGCCAAAGCCTATTTTTCATGTGTTAGAAGAAACTGTTCACATGTGAAGGTTTATTCTCAACTCACATGGTGAGGAGAAATTCATTGAACATTTAATGATAGTAGTTTCCAACATCAATTTCATATCAAACAAATTGATGGGAAAGAAATTATACGAGGCAAGAAGTATTCAACTATTGCAGAATGGGCGTTGTCATGTGTAACGACTCTCATTCAACCCCAACATTTTTTTTTTCCTTAAAGATGAATGAACAATACTCTTCAATTTATTTCTAACGATTTCGTAATTAATACTCCACTACTCTCTTAATATTATTAAGGGTAGATATTTATGGAATTATTAATATAATTCATTTCCTAATTGTTTTCATACCCCAAGGATACCCTTCACATCACTTTCATCCTATCATAAGGGAAAGGTAATATACAATGTAACTGCCCCCTCGACAGTTCTCTTTTTATTTTGGTAGCTATATGTTAGTTCACCAATTTGTTTTATCTTCCATAACATATAATATGTTGAAGTATTTTGATACTATCGTTATTTTTCTAAGCTTGTATATATATATATATATATACTCCTCTCTCTATTCATATATGTATTATTGATCCAATTAATTGATACACCTCTTATCTATAGATGATGATGATTACTTTTGTAACCTCACGTCGAATTCGATTTGCATATATATATTGTTAAGTGCACAACCTCAGGCTTTAATACCCCTTTATGAACTCTCAACAATCATATCACATAATTTTGATATGAGTATAACTGAGGGCAATGGTTAATATTTCCATCCCCGCGGCAAGTACACGTACGTTTGATGGTCCTCACCAATTTCAATTTCATAAATTTCAAGCCACCTTTCATTAATGGATTTATGGTAGCATTTACGCTATGAGTACTTGGTTATTAAATCTTGACCCGATTTATATAAGTGATTCACCCTTTGTAATTTCTCCAGTGCAATTATCTTTGGCTGGCATTTGAGTTCGATGTGATTTGTCTGTAGTATGAAATGATGAAGGAAACTCTTCGTTAGTGTTTTCAACTAGCGTTTTAAATTCGTTCTACATACACTTTCTATGCGTTGAATTACATTTCTATACTATGGGATTTATATATAATTTTCTTCAAAATTATTGATGCACGTCACTTGAATATTTCAATTCTTGATACGAAACAGAGGTACCATTGTTTTTAATGGAAGATCTCTCCAGATTGTCTTCGACGTCTCCTTGATTTTTATCCCGAGATGCACACATAGATTCCAACACCGATGGGGATCTGTTGACGTGTGTATGGTTTAGATGAGTTGTTTTCAACTTAGGGTTCTGGTCTTCAATTTTTATTTAAGTCCTCTGTGTTGTGGTTCATTTATTTTTACTAGTTCATTTTCCACTGTATGCCTTGTGGCGTTCACCATGGAACCTACGTAAACTGTTCGAGTTGTCTAAAGGCTCTACGAAGATTTTCTCTTATATTTCTTGAATGACTTACAGGTATGAATCCCATCTTTTTTCCATTCATTATATGGAGATTTATTATGGCATCTCCCATTGAGATATAGATTTTTATCCTTCTGCATCTCGATTTTCTTATGTAGCCCTTGCTACCGTAAGAATACTTCGAATGGTTTCATTTTACTGATATCTACTCACAGTAGTAATGTTTGGTTATTTGCCATGGAATTTCGTTTAGTTTCATCTTCATTTCTGGTGTTATAATTTTGGTAATAACGTGCTCCTCTTCTCATCCGCAGATGTTAGAGAGGGTCCGTTTTTTTCTTTTTTTCTTTTTGTTTCCGGGTGTTCTATTAACACAAACAATCGCTCTAGTACCAGTAGTTCTTGAATCATATTGTAATGTTATTTTTTTATTTTTGAACATAGAACAAAACCTCCATCGTGTGTATGGTATTCCCACTTCTCTTCTCTGTGGGTTCGATCCTTCGTAAACCGAGCTTGACTGTAAGATTTTTATTTATTTTATTTGGATTTCTATGTTTTTTTATGTGAGTTTATATTGCCTCACATATACATATGACTCTGGTTTCTCATCTCCAGAGTTCCCTTATCATTTTCGAAATATATACTATTCCCCTTAGGTAAATATATTTAACTTCTGCGATGGTTAATGGAATGTTTATAGACTTTCTCAATTTAATTAAATATTAACAAATTTTTTTATTCTAGTGGACTACATACAGGTATTGACGATCTTTGGATTTGGTCAACATTCCATTTAAATTCTTTTTCGTTATCCATGGAATTTAACGATTACTTCGCTTACCTTCCAGGTCTGTTAATTTCGATTTGACTGACTTGCTTCACAATTTATCCTTGGGATAAATTCTCAAGTTTTAAATCAGACGTTTATCATTTTATATTGAACGCACATGGATTTATGTTTATAAATGATATGGATCTAACTCAGATTCGGACATTTGGATGCTCTGTATAATGATTTTGGTTTATATAAATTTTTAAAAACACTATGTATACCTGTGTATACATCTGGATATTTTAATTTAGGGTCACCAGACTTCTTACTCTCATACATCTCTAATTCTGTATTAATAATGAAACTCAGTTATTTACTTCAGGTTTTCCATATTATAATTGACAGGAATACTTTACTTATTCATATGTGCTTTCGTCGATTCTCATTTCTCTTCATTAAGAATTATTTCAGATATTTTTCCAATGTTTTATTTGATTGGAATAAAATGTATTCTGCAATTTATATAATATTTTTGTTTCCTATTACCTTGATTTATCATAGGAAGATATTTTATGTCTCAAAATTTTTGTTGGAAGTATGACTAATATGAAATAGCTAGTGCATAATAAATATCTCACTCTTAGCAGAGAATTATGGATTACTATGTCATTAACAGCCATAATGTATTCGACTACTTCTACAGGTTTCCTATATAATGACACCGCTTGTTACATATGTATCTGCATGTGAATAAAATTTGATTTATAATGCTGTTAATATTATTTATGAACATTCAGGTATATTATTACATTATATACCACTTTAATTTCTTTAAATGAACATGCAGAATGAAAATTTCATTCATTACTTATTTCATTATTGTCATGCAACTCCAAAATAGAATATAATAAATTGAAAGTCTTCATATTTATTTATCTGTTACACTCTGTGGTTTGATTAATAAAATTTTATGTTGTCTTTAATATAACAGTAGAACAATATTCACTATTATAGAATTTACTTACACTTCCCTATTACTTCTAAGGTACAGAATTACTTTTTACCTCTTCCCAACTACTCTCCACCTCATTGGGGAAATCTATATTTTTCCTCAAAATATAAATTAGAAATAATTTTTTTCAAGGATTTTTGAAAGATTTTTTGGTAAAGTCTTAGCCTCTTTCCATACCTCATGGATTAGGCAAGTGATCTCAAAAATATCATTTGGTCAATATGCACAGAAATATTTTATTTATTTTTCATAAGAAAAAAATTAATTACATCCACACAATAATTATCCATTGGGGTCCACTCCCCTTTGGATTGAAGTTAAAATGTCTAATTTGAAAACATAAAACTAGGGGTGTTACATATTCCCCCTCCGAAAACAAACATCATCCTCGGTGTTACAACTAACTATTAGAGTTCATTTTGAAAACAGATATGGATATTTTTCCATCATCTCAGCTTCTCTTTCCCACGTAGCTTCTTCAGCAGTAAAGTGCTTCCACTGCACCTTTACTCTTGTTATTGTTTGGTTTCTCAATTCAATTTCTTCTCGCTCCAATATTTGAAGCGGCTCTGGAAGGAACTCCCCTTCTGGTTCCACCTATATCACATTCCAATCAACAATGTGAGAAGCATCATGTACATATCTTTTTAATAACGAAACATGAAACACATCATGAAATTTAACATGGGGTGGTAAGGCTAGCTTATAAGCTACTGGTCCCACCCTTTCTAACACCTCAAAAGGCCCACAATATCTAGCAGCCAATTTTGCACAACTTCCAGAATAAAGTGTGCTCTTTTTAGGTTTAATACGCAGATACACGTGATCACCCACTTTGAATTCTCGATGCACTCTCTTCTTATTAGTATAGCTTTTCTGTCGATCTTGTGCTATCTTTATGTTTCTCTGTATTTGTTTGACAATCCTTTCCATTTCTTGTAGGGTATCCGGCCCCAATACTAGCTTATCATTAGGTTGGCTCCAACTTAAAGGATTTCGACACTTTATTCCGTAGAGTGCTTCAACTGGACTCATTTTGATGGAGGATTTATAGTTGCTGTTATAAGAAAATTCGGCTAAATGCAAGTAGTCTTCCCATTTTGATGGCCTATCCATCACATACATTCTCATCATATCCTCCAAAATCTGATTTGTCCTCTCTGTTTGACCATATGTTTGAGGGTGATAAGCAGTACTAAAAATTGATTTAGTGCCCATGCCCCCAAATAGACCTTTCCAGAAGGCGGCTATGAACTTAGCATCTCTATCTAAAATAATCATGTTTGGGACCCCGTGTAGCCTTACTATTTCTTTTAGGAACACATTTTCCACCTGGGTTGTCCCAAAAGTAGATTTTATAGGTATGAAGTGTGCAGCTTTTGTTAAAGTGTCTACCACTACAATCACTTAGTCATGGTGGTACTTTGTTCTAGGTAACCCGTTTATGAAATCTATAGAAACAGTGTCCCATTTCCACTTCGCAATTGGCAAGGAATTGAAAAGACCAGCTGGATACTGATGCTCAACTTTAACTAGTTGACATTCCATGCATCTAGCTAAATATTCCGCTACATCCTTTTTCATTCCTGGCCAAAAAAAAGTTCTTTTTCAAAGCTGTTAGCATTTTCTGATATCCAAGATGTCCTGAATATGGCTGTTTATGATATTCATCTAGGACCTCTTTTTTCAAAGACTCTACATTGGGGATATACAATCTATTTTTATAGCAAATCAGCCCTTTCTGGTTTTGGGTGTATTCAGCCATTTCTTTCTTCAACATTTTCACTTGTAAATTCTCATAGTTTGGATTTTGATTTGCTACCTTTTTAACTAGTTCTTCTAAATCAAAACTAGCACTACTCCCAATGCTGCTTATGTTTTGGCAGGTATTTCTGCTTAGCGCATCATCAATTTTTTTTTATTTCCCTTTGATGTGTTTTATGTCCATATCAAATTCACTCAGAAAAGAGAGCCATCTGGCTTGTCGAGCATTCAAATATGTTTGATAAAAGAAATACTTGAGACTAATATGATCTGTCATCAATGTAAATTTTTTTCCAAGAATATAGTGTCGCCACATCTTCAAGGCATGAATTACAACAGCCAATTCCAGATCATACACACTCAAATTATGTTCATGTTTCTTAAGTTTTCTAGACTCATATGCAATAACATAATTTTCTTTCAACAGAACTCCTCCCAATCCCTCTCTACATGCATCCGTACACACAACAAACTCTTTGTCAGGATCTGCAATTTGCAGTATAGGGGCTGTATTAAGTCTTAATTTTAGTTGTTCAAAACTATTTTGGCATTTTTTAGTCCACTCAAATTTGGTGCCTTTTCTCTGTAGTGATGTTATGGGATATGCTATTGCAGAAAATCTTTCCACAAACCTTCGATAATAGCCTACAATTCCCATAAATGATCTCATTGTTGAAACATCAGTTGGCACCGGCCATTCTCTAATAACCTTTATTTTCTCAGGGTCAACAACCAATCCTTGTTCGGAAATAATATGTCCCAAATAATTGAATCTTGTCTTTATAAAATTCACATTTACTGAATTTGGCATATAACTATTTTTCCTTCAAAGTCTGCAAAACTATCCTTAAGTGTTCTTGGTGCTCTTCCTCACTTTTTGAATAGACCAGAATATCGTCTATGAACACTAGTACGAATTTATCTAAGTACTTGTTCAAAACGTTGTTCATTAAGCACATAAAAGTGGAAGGGGAATTTGTAAAACCAAAAGGTAGGACTACAAATTGGTAGTGACCACTGGTTCGAAAAGCTGTTTTACTAATATCTTCATCCTTAATTCTGAGTTGGTGATAACCAGTCCTCAGATCAATCTTAGAAAATACTGAAGCCCCTCTCACCTGATCAAAAAGGTCATCTATTCTGGGCAATGGATACTTGTTTTTGATTGTCCACTTATTCAGTTGACGGTAGTCAATGGACATTATAAAGGTTCCATCCTTCTTTTTCACAAATAGCACCGGCGCTCCCTAAGGAGATACACTCGGTCTGATGTAACCTTTATCCAGAAATTCTTGTAATTGCATTTTTAATTCCATGAGTTCAGGAGGGCTCATCTGGTAAGGGGCTCTAGAAACGGGTGTTGCTCCAGGCACCAAATCGATGGAAAAGTCAATCTCTCTTTTGGGGGGAAGATGAGGAATCTCATCCAGAAAAACTTCCTTAAATTCTCCTACCACTGGCAAAGTGTCTAGCAGGTTTTCTTCAGGTTGTTGTCCTAATTATTCAACATGTACAACATATACTTGATATCCTTTTCTAGCTGTTATTTTTAATTGCAAAGCTGATATTTGTCTTACAGAGATTGGTTTTGGTTTTCCTTTGAGTATAAAGGTTCTCCCCTCCTCATCTATGCAATGCAGAGTTTTGTCCCAACAGTTCATCATAGCCTTTCTCTTTTCTAACTAGTCCATTCCTATCAGCAAATCATATGAGCCGAAGGGAAGAATGTTTAAATTTACTTATGTCTGAAAATCATTTAATTTAATTGCTATTTGAGGCAACTTATCAGTTACTTTCCACTTTGTGCCAATGGCTAACTGGACCAACCAAGACTACTGAAATTTTTCAGTTTTGAGATTACATTTCTCTACAACTTGTGGACTAATGTAACTCAAAGAAGCACCCAGATCAATTAAAACTGTAACATATTGGTCAGCAATCTTACCTTCCATCTCGACCATAGTAGCCTGTTTTTATGCTTTTCGGTTCTCCAAGGCTGCACTGATAGTGGGTATATTACTTGCTATATCATTCACTATGGTAGCTTCTCGATCTCTCATAATCATCTGAATATTTCTGTGTGGACAGCCCCTCAACAAATGAGGTTCTCCGCAACCCCAAAATTTCAAAGGCTTCAACATTTTAACTGTTCCTTCCTTCTTATTATCTCCATCTATTTGTTTTGAACCAACTTGGGACTGAGCAGTTTGACTTTCCTTTGGTTTGTTAAATTTCTTCCGCTGATGATCCCTACCAAAGTTATTCAAGTAAGCTGGTTTCTGTTTCTTTCCTTTGAGTTCGCCCTTGTTTATCCAACTTTTTCCATGTTCACTCTTTCCTTTAAACTACTAGTAGCATAATCTAGCTTTCCTCACTACTTCGTCCATAGTTTTTGGATTATCAAACTCTATTTTCTCGTTGTACACAGCTCGCAAACAGTTCAAAAACCTTTGTACCTTTGCCTTCTCTTCACGAATATAAGGAACATACCTTAACAGATTTGTAAACTTGGTTACAACTCATCTATGGTGAAGTGTCCCAATATGAGTTCGTGGAACTCCTTTGCTTTATCATCATAATAGCATTCGTTCAAATAGCAGTTTTTAAACTTGACTTTGAAATCTTCCCAAGTCACTGTTTTTTCATCAATGGCATGCACCATTTTTGTCTCCTCCCACCACAAGGTAGCCTTACTCTGCAACTGGTGGATAGCTAATCTTGCCTTCAGATTGCTTTCATATTCATAGACCTGAAAATACTTAATCATATTCAATAGCCATGCCTCAGCATCTTCCTCCTTCTCCCCATCATAGGAGGGAGGTTTGATTTTTCGGAATTCACCCTGTAATTCCTTCTTTTGTTTAGACTGTTGTCTAGTAGTATCATATTCCTTAGAATCATTTGAGAACTTGCCTTTCCTCTTCTTTTCGAAACCTTCACTTTCCTAGCTGTTCTGTGAGGTTAGTTCTCTTATCTACTTTTCCTTCTCTTCACTGGCTAATGACAGCATGTCATTCTGGCTTCTTAGCTCAGCCATGTCCCATTGCAACCTGTGCAACATAGCCATCAAAGGAGTGTTGGGATCTGGCGTGTTATCTCCATCACCCATATCAACATAAACTTCATCTCCTTCAACCATTGGGTTTTCAGTTCCAGTATCACTGTACACTAAACAAAAAAACGTTAGAAAAAAAAAAAAATTCAAAAAAAAAATTAATTTATATAGTGAGCACAACAACAGCCCAGTTTTTCTAACATGAGCTCTGATACCATTTGTAACGACTGTCATTCGACCCCAACATTTTTTTTCCCTAAAGATGAATGAACAATACTCTTCAATTTATTTCTAACGATTTCGTTATTAATACTCCACTACTCTCTTAAAATTATTAAGGGTAGAGATTTATGGAATTATTAATATAACTCCTTTCCTAATTGTTTTCATACCCCAAGGATACCCTTCACATCACTTTCATATTATCAAAAGGGAAAGGTAATATACAATTTAATTTCCCCCTGGAAAATTCTCTTTTTATTTTGGTAACTATATGTTAGTTCACCAATTTGTTTTATCTTCCATAACATATAATATGTTGAAGTATTTTGATACTATCGTTATTTTTCTAAGCTTATATATATATACTCCTCTCTCTATTCATATATATATTATCGATCCAATTAATTGATACACCTCTTATCTATAGATTATGATGATTAATTTTGTAACCTCACGTCGAATTCGATTTGCATATATATATTGTTAAGTGCACAACCTTACGCTTTAATAGCCCTTTATGAATTCTCAAAAATCATATCACATAATTTCGATATGAGTATAACTGAGGGAAATGGTTAATATTTCCATCCCCACGGCAAGTACATGTACGTTTGATGGTCCTCATCAATTTTGATTTCATAACTTTCGAGCCACCTTTCATTAATGGATTTATGGTAGCATTTATGCTATGAGTACTTGGTTATTAAACCTTGACCCGATTTATATAAGTGATTCACTCTTTGTAATTTCTCCAATGCAATTATCTTTGGCTGGAATTTGAGTTCGATGTGATTTGTCTGTAGTATGAAATGATGAAGGCAGCTCTTCGTTAGTTTTTTCAACGAGCATTTTAAATTCGTTCTACGTACACTTTCTATGCGTTGAATTAAATTTCTGTACTATGGGATTTATATATAATTTTCTTCAAAGTTGTTGATGCACGTCACCTGAATATTTTAATTCTTGATACGGAACAGAGGTACCATTGTTTTCAACTTAGGGTTTTTGTCTTCGATTTTTATTTAAGTCCTCTATGTTGTGGTTCATTTCTTTTTACTAGTTCATTTTCCATTGTATGCCTTGTGGCGTTCACCATGGAACCTATGTCCACTGTTCGAGTCATCTAAAGGCTCTACGAATATTTTCTCTTATCTTTCTTAAATGACTTACAGGTATGAATCCCATCGTTTTTCCATTCATTATATGGAGATTTACTATGGCATCTCCCATTGAGATATAGATTTCTATCCTCCTGCGTCTCAATTTTCTTATGTAGCCCTCGTGGCCATAAGAATACTTCGAATGGTTTCATTTTACTGATATCTACTCACAGTAGTAATGTTTGGTTATTTTCCATGGAATTTAGTTTAGTTTCATCTTCATTTATGGTGTTATAATTTTGGTAATAATGTGCTCCTCTTCTCATCCATAGATGTTAGAGAGGGTTCATTTTTTTTTTTTTTTTGTTTCTGAGTGTTCTATTAACACAAACAGTCACTCTAGTACCAGTAGTTCTTGAATCATATTTTAATGTTGTTTTTTTATTTTTGAACGTAGAACGAAACCTCCATCGTGTGTATGGGATTCCCACTTCACTTCTCCGTGGGTTCGATCCTTCATAAACCGAGCTTGACTGTAAGATTTTTATTTGTTTTATTTGGATTTCTATGTTCATTTATGTGATTTTACATTGCCTCACGTATATATATGACTCTGGTTTTTCATCTCTAGAGTTCCCTTGTCATTTTCAAAATATATACTATTCCCCTCAGGTAAATCTATTTAACTTCTACGATGGTTAATGGAATGTTTATAGACTTTCTCAATTTAATTAAATTTTAACAATTTTTTTTATTCTGGTGGACTACATACATGTATCGACGATATTTGGATTTGGTCAAAATTCCATTTAAATTCTTGTTCGTTATACATGGAATTTAACGAGTACCTCTCTTACCTTCCAGGTCTGTTAATTTCAATTCAACTGTCTTGCTTCACGATTTATCCTTGGGATAAATTCTCAATTTTCAACTCAGACGTTTATCATTTTATATTCAACGCACATGGATTTATGTTTATAAATGATATGGATCTAACTCAGATTTGGAAATTTGGATGCTTTGTATAATGATTTTGGTTTATACATATTTTTAAAAACACTACGTATACCTGTGTATACATCTGGATATTTTAATTTAGGGTCACCAGAATTCTTACTCTCATACATCTCTAATTCTATATTAATAATGAAACTCGGTTATTTACTTCAGATTTTCCATATTATAATTGACTAGAATAATTTACTTATTCATATGTGCTTTCTTCGATTCTCGTTTTTCTTCATTAAGAATGATTTCAGTGATTTTTCCAATGTTTTCTTTGATCGGAATAAAACTTATTCTGCAATTTATATAATATCTTTGTTTCCTATTACCTTGATTTATCATAGGAAGAGATTTTATGTCTCAAAATTTCTGTTGGAAGTATAACTGATATGAAATAGCCAATGCATAATAAATAACTCACTCTATGCAGAGAATTCTGGATTACTATGTCATTAACATCCATAATGTATTCTAGTACTTCTATAGGTTTCCTATATAATGACACTGCTTAGTTACATATGTATCTGCATGTGAATAAAATTTGATTTATAATGTTGTTAATATTATTTATGAACATTCAGGTATATTATTACATTATATTCCACTTTCATTTCCTTAAATGAACATGCAGAATGAAAATTTCATTCACTACTTATTTCATTATGTTCATGCAACTCCAGAATAGAAGATAATAAATTTAAAGTCTTCATATTTATTTATCTGTTGCACTCTGTGGTTTGATTAATAAAATTTTATGTTGTCTTTAATATAACAGTAGAACAATATTCATTATTCTAGAATTTACTTACACTTCCCTATTACTTCTAAAGTAAAGAATTATGTCAATATTTTTCCTTTGTACAGTTCTTGGGAACATAAAATCTTCATATTTACACCAGTATTGGTGTAGAGACTCTGCTTGATATTTCTCAATGAACTATTCCTACTACCATACAGAAAATTAGAAGATTTGTTTCTTCTATTTACTTCTGTGAAACGTAAGGAATAACATAACACAACAACTAAATTCCACATAAAAACTACAACATTTGTCAGTCTTTGCTAACAACATCTAATTTAATCAGTCATAAAATTTGTGTTCATACCACTTCTGTGATGACCAGTCCTCCCAACCTTAGAGTCCTTCTATCCACAGAACTCACCCCCGAGCTGAGATCCTCTCCCAAAATAGACCAACCTCAGTCTGTTCTGGAATAGCTTATTTAAGCTTATGCTCTCCCCAAAGCCTGATTCTAATTCTGCATCCAGAATTACAGGATGCTTTTATTCCTGTTTGCCTAGGCTTCCATTATTTAGGGACTTTAAAGCTGCTTTCTTCTTTTCCAGCTTTTTACCTCTTCCCAACTACTCTCCACCTCATTGGGGAAATCTAGATTTTTCCTCAAAATCTAAATTAGAAATAATTTCTTTCAAGTATTTTTGAAAGATTTTTGGGGAAAGTCTTAGCCTCTTTCCATACCTCATGGATTAGGCAAGTGATCTCAAAAATTTCATTTGGTCAATATGCACAGAAATATTTTATTTATTTTTCATAGTAAAAAAATTAATTACATCCACACAATAATTATCCATTGGGGTCCACTCCCCTTTGGACTGAAGTTCAAATGTCTAATTTGAAAACATAAAACTAGGGGTGTTACATCATGAGGTTCGGAATTTTTTAAGTTCATTCCAGATCATCCAATATTTGCGTCAAATATATTGTTATTACAATAAGTTGGTGAATTTCATAATGCATGAAGTAAAAAGAGAGATATAGCTTATTTTGAATGCCTGGAAGAAATTAAAAAAACCTATTAAATATACATATGAGTACATTGATGTTGTTGATTTAATTTGGTGGGAGTCCCTTTTCAATGATCAGAGTGATATCCTTTCAAGACCAACAAATTAAGAGATTATTTTGAAGTCTCCATTTATTTGGCCACAAAGTGTGTGAAATGAACAGGAGGAAACAAACATTCTTGAACAACAACAATCACAATGTATTATTAATTCTACATTGGTCGAGTAAAAAGAAACGTATATTTGTTCTAGAAGATTTTGGGCACAATGTGAAGCCATGGAAGACCTTTACAGGGGTTTAGTACAAGATATTAAGGAGGATTGCATGATCTGAGTCTTAGAACATGAAGATCCACATCGGTATCCATTCGAGGATGCCAATGTTATAAAGGTGATTACAGAAAATGAAGATGTTACAGGCGTTGAAGTACATTGGTATGCCATAAACACACACCCATTCAATGGTGTGTATAAGAAAGACATGGTAGTTAATAAAAAAATTGGCAGAAAGAGAAAAATAATGGGTACAAATATAAATCGTCGCCGCACATACCTCTTAAAATTGGAGGAAGTTGACATACTTTTTTATGACTCCAATTTAACAAAGAAAGGAACTCTTTTCTCTAGGACAATAGAGATTCTTAAAAGGTTGCTACCACAAGAAAGAATGTTGAAATGGGAGTCTATTGAACCCAGTCGTAGATCTAGAATACTTTTCAAACATTAATTGGTGGACATGTAGTATGAATCAGATGGGGCACTAGTTGTTGAAAGAGAATAATATGGAACATCTTCATCTAAATCCAATTATTCCGATGAATATGTGAATTATGATGGTGTGCAAGAAAGTATAAGTGATTTTGAATAATTGTGTATGAAAATTGATATAAATGATGTTTGCATTGAGTAATGAAAATTATATTTTAACTTCCCTATTATCTTAAATGAAGTTATAAGCCATTTTTATGTATTTTTTATTATATGTTCTAATTATCATGAATTCATTTTTCTAAAATATTCACATTGCAACAATAATTTGGAGAAATAATTTATGTTTCAATGGGTTATTTTAGTCATGTAATTTTTTCGTAATATCATGGTTCAAATATCTTGAAAAGTTGATATTTTTTAATTCTATGGGTGAAAATTTGTGAAATATATTTTATATTTAACATTATAGTTGAAAACAATTAGAATTTAAGGGAGTGTTAGTGTCATGCTATTATATGTTAAATGATATGTATAAAAAGTATTTGAATTTCCAATATGTTTAAAATCTCATTATTTTATATTTAACTTCATTACTAACAATATGTTAAAATTGTACCCATAAAATAAAAATGGTATTCTAGCACCAACAATTGTGTGTTTTTTCCATTTATTTGGCACATGAAAATTGGTTTTACTACCGTTTTTTTTAAATGTTGGAAATCAACCCTAAAAAAATAAAACCTCGTTCTAGAATACCCACTTTTCGTTTTTGGGTTGTTTTTTTATGTCTTTTTGGGTTTTTTGGCTAGAGTTCATGTTTTAAGTTTATAGTTCTCATTTCAAATTTCACGTTGTTTCTCCATACCCATTATTAAATAACCATTGGCGTTCTTCAATCAGTGACAAATTAGAAAAGAATATATTTAGACGCAAGAAATGACCAATAAAATCTATTGCGAACACCTAAAGAAAAACAACAGAACTTGTAAGGGGATAAAGATGACAGACAATGACGACTAGAATGACCTCAATCTACCTCAGGAAAGAATAATATCCAAGGGAATACAAATCATTCCTTCATAGAAGTTACATTTTCTCTATCGAAAATGGGCGAGAATATTGTATCTTATCGATCTTGTTTTCTTTCCTAGTCCAACTAGTAAGGTTTCCTAGATGGCTAGGTTGGCCTATACGGCTACCTATACTAGAAAATTAATACAAAAGAAAAGAAATCAAAACCTTGATATGTCATGGCGCACTCACAATAAAAGAGATTAAGAGGCAAGTAGGAAAAAGTAAAAAAATAAAAATAAAGGGACAAACTTGCAATGTGAATGGGTAACTGGACTGAGAGGATGGGTTCTTCATTTGATCTATGACGTAAAAAATAACCAACAAGAAAAAAAAAAGTAAACCCTCACCACAAATGATAGGCGAAGGTATCCTTGTGCATGTAATACAACTAGAACCGCACAAATCCCAAAAATAAGCACCATTTTGCAAAATCGGGGGGGGGGGGGGGGTGTGGGAGGCACATTTAGAACAAAATGCCCAAAATAGTAGAAACACACCTTGTATTACCTTCAAAAATTATGGCCACCGAATGAAGGGGGTTACATTTTGACGTTTCCTATGTAGGAAAGAGGGGAATAAAATTGTAGTTAGGTCCTATTTGATATTATCACAAAACTATGGAAAAGAAAATAAAAATTAAACCCATGAAGTAAAAATTCTAACCAAACATCACCTAGATACTACTATGAAGCAACGGTAAAGGTAAGGTACCTCAATATGGGCGCCACCCATGAAGCAAAAAGCACAAGCATACCATAATCGACTCTGAAGAAGACATAAAGTCAAGGCAGAAAGAATTAGAGTATTGCTTGACATAAATACCATAGCAACTGTGAACACGAAACAAAGTAGATAAATAAATTATGTGTAAAGCACTAGGACAAATAAATGGTGGAGGCTTAAAAATTCTGCTTGTATTCCTTTCCTTTGTGCATCCATGAAAGTCCAGATGTGAGGGTTTGATATCCAGTGATGTTATGATGCCACCAAATGCACAAGGTGATAGTGAAATGGCCACACTGATTTAACAAATAGGGATCAAAAGGGATTAGGGTTAGAAATATTAATATTAGCCCTGAATTTCCATATTTGTATCCCAACTGTCCAAATGCTTCCATGGTGGTCACATGCACTCAATATGAAGGATGTGGCATGGCGCACGTTGAATGGAAGGTTAACTTCCCATTGTGAGGTAGGACAGGTATCATTTAAATTAACAGTGGAGGTTGTGTTAATTGTATACCTGTAGAGAATTAATTAACTCAAGACTTTTCCATATTTCTTAGCATAAAAAAAAAATATCGTATAACTTTGGAGAGGCACATTATATCTAAAAATACAAGCAACCTAGTATTAATATAATTATTATAATTTATATAAGGAATTGAAGGGAAATATAGTAATTATATGGCTTCGTGGTATGAAAAGAAAACATGTTAATGCATATAATAAACCTAACAATAAGGAGAACCTCTTAAGTGCAGGTTGAATATAACAATTCCAGTGATACCTATACTTGATAATAAGGTTATGAAATAACTATGCAAGGATATATATATATATATATATATATATATATCTGTGTGTTTTAACCCACAAATGAAGAATAGTTCAACGAAGTTATGATGCATGGCGATAATAGTATCGTCACTATAAATACCTGTATGAACAAAAAGAAAAAAAAATTATTCCTTGTTTTGTATGATAAGAGTTGTGACAAAAGATATCACAACCCAAGTTCACCACTAGGGCCTTAAGGAACCACTATAGAAATAATGAACATAATTGTGTAGACTTCAAACATTGAAGTAAGGAAGAACTAATAATTGATTTTGTTGCATTGCAAGTGACACAACTACAAAAAAAATGGTAGAGGAGGCTCCAACCATAACCGAAGGTGAATAAATGTAAGTTTAATTGGGAAATAGGGCTACCCCAACAACTACTCAATTCATGGATGTTATTAGAAATCTTCAACAAGAATTGGCATACCTAAGGAGTAGCAATGAGCACCTATTAAAGGCTAGTGAGGAGCAGGAAAGGATGATCAGGGGGATGACTGAAAAGTCTACCCATAAAACAATGTAACCTAATATATTGAAAGGAAATAAAAGGGGCACCGAATCAGATAAATCTGAAAGTGGGTGGGAGTTTGATTGAAATATACAAGAACATATAAGAGAAAGAAAGAAACAGAAGTACATGGGGAATTAAGGAAAATCAAGCCCCATACTTTTGATGGGGAGAAAGAGGAGGATGTAGAAGCATGGCTACTTAATATGATAAAAAAAAATTCAAGTCTATGAATATGAGAGCAACGTAAATGTGATGTTGTACATTTATCAAATGAGAGGTAAAGCTTCCTTCTGGTGGGAAGAAGCTAAATGTGTGCAATTTTTGGAGGAAAAGAAAGTATCTTAGGAGGAATTCTGGAAGCTATTTAAAAATCTCTACTTAAGTGAATGTTATTATGATGAATGTGCAAAGGAGTTCCATGAGTTAAGTTTGGGACAATTTAAAATGGATGAATTTGCGGAATATTTTACCAATTTACTGCGGTATGCTCCCAATATTAAATAAGAAAAAGAAAAAATGCAGTGGTTTGTGAACTATTTTCCCACTCTTTACAAGGGATGAAGTGACTTCAACAATCCTAAGAGAATGGATGAATTAGTAAGAAACGAGAGGTTGTGTTATCAATAGTTTAGGAATAAGGGTGAAGGCCCCATGTTTTGGAATAATAAGGACAAAGACAAACCTATAACTAGGGAAAAATGATAGAAACCTATTTATCTTAAAAAATTTAGGAACGGTCGTCAATGGAAAATTTTCGGCAAGGGGAATGTGAATCAACCGAACACTCTCAATCCAGGTCAAAACCCATGGATTTGAATAGTAAAAAAATTAGTGGGGGGGATTAAAAAGAACCACTAAAGTGTTGGGTGTGGCGAGCCTCATATGTTGAGAGATCATCTCACTATACAAAAAATACCCTCTAGCGGAGGTTATAAAGGAGGTTTTTAGTGTTATAAAATTGGCCAAAATTGTCAAAAAAACATTTTCTACAACATCTGTGTTTGGTAACGGAGCTTTTGGCAGAGCTTTTAACAGAATTTCAGCACAACTAAAAAATATGGGCGGTTGAAGGTTATTACAGATTTTTTTTTCATTGGTACGCTACTAAGGTGTCAATGCACTAGTGCGTGTCATCTAGGTGGCTGGCTCGGGGTGGTCGAAGGTGCATGCACTGGGCTGTAAAGGTCTAGAAGCACACCAGGTGCAGGGAAGGTGATACAATGCACGAGGCAATACTAATTGGTATTGGGATGTGTGTGGTGCCCATAGGTCATATCAACGCACCGATTCGTAGTATTATAGAAATTCACCAGTGTCCAGTATCACACAAACACACAGATTTTTCTAATCCATATTGGTATTTTGTTTGTGCCCATAGGTCGTACAAATGCACTAGTGAGTAGGCTCACATAAATGCACTGGTGCATAGTATTGCAAAAAAACATTGAGAGTTTGTTGAAGCCTAGAAAATCTCTGCTTCAAACATTGGGGAAAACCACCCGGTCGGGACATTAGGACAACTCCTTTTTCGTTTGGTATGGTGGCTCCGACTAGATTTAAAGGACCAGTTTCCTTATAACTAATGGGTTGGTGATGGGTTGATTTGGATGAGTGAAAGTGGGACTAAATTGACTGAAATAAAACTATCTAATTTAAACTAAATACTGATAAAGAAATTCTAACACTAACCCGGGCAATCATATGTGAATACAACTTAAAATAATTCCGATTCAACAATAACCATAAAAATGTATTATTATTTAAATCAAAATGTGCAGAAAAAAATAGAGATAACTCTGTTTAAGAAATTAAACAGAGTTGTATTAACATATTGCATTCATCATAATATATCATCTACATATACTTATGAAAGATAACATTTCGATTATACTAAAAAATGATATATATAAAGAAACATCATGAAAACAAATATTTGTAAATGATAGCAAATTTTAAAGCGAATATCATAAGACAAAAGAAATCAATAGTGAACAGATAGAAATACCTTATTCATCTTGAAGACTTTCAAATGAAATCTGATACTCTAATCCAGTAATTCTGATGCAAAATCAAATCCAAGGTACAAAAATGCAACACTTTAAAGATAATTCTACATAAAATCACCAGATGTGATCCTTTTAAAAAATATATAAGTCAGTGGAGTACAGAAATGTAATCTCCAAGTCAAAAATATTAAAATCTAGGACCCTTCTCTAAATGCATGAGAAGGGTTTAAATACTACTTAGCTAAATCTAAAAATAGTCTATTACAAAAATTAAGGATTCGGTTTAATGACCGTCCTTTTCCTAGGCAAAAATACAGTAAAATTAAAACTAAATCTAAAAATAAAGACTATTAACTAACTATTTATGAACTTGATATTTAAACTTGCAGGCATCTAGCATAGTTTTGAGAAGATGTGGTTAACCGACTTCAGAATTCAACTGTCCTGAAAAGACAGAGTCGGCAAGTGTAGGTGCAATCTTCTCTGTAGAATTGATGATACAATTAAGTGCACTGTGCTGACTGTGTGGCTTCACTAAGTATGTCCAGTAAGAGTCCCAGTTTAATCTTGTCAGCCCTTGCATTGATTTTGCTCTTTGTTCTGCCTTTTGCCTCCATTCGGTTTGTAGTTGATGTGCCTGTGGGAGATATCCCGAAACAATTTCTGAAATCAAATTAGCTTTGTGTAAATTATCATTTACACAATCAGTAAGAGTGTTTGCCACTGTAGCCGCCTCCTCTGCTGCCTTCTCTGCTCTTCTGATTTGTGCATTCTCCTCTATTGGAGATTTTTGCTCTGCTATTAATTTTGCAATTTCATCTCGATTTCGCTTCGCCATTTTCTCCTTTTCCTTTTTCTCATATCATACTTTAGACAAGGTAGTTTCTTCTTTATAGATTCAACCTTTCGCAGTAGTTTTTCTCTTTGCCAAACACGCTCCACATATTTTTCTTGCTCAGCATTAAGTGCCTTGAATTTGGTCAATGTTTCCTCATTTTTCTTTACAGTTATTTCAAGTCTCTTCAACTCCCGACTTTTCTCAATAAGAGCTTTATGTTTCCCTGAGAGATCCTGATCTCCAACAGCTTTTTTAGTAACTTCTAAAAGCTCTATAGGGGATAATTTGGCAAACTCACATACCCTATATTGTGGTAGAAACTGTGTCAAATTGCCCACTTGGATATTGAACTTGTGAACAACGTCTAAAACATCCTTTTTGGTACTGTCCACCCGTGTTTGTTTTTCTTCAACGGTTCATCTCTTTTGGTCCACTCCTATGTGCATTTTGACAAATTCGCATGTTCTCTGGAAAAATCTTCCATGAATTGCTTATTATAAGTCGCCTGAGGTTCCGGCAACTTATACATCAGCCTCAAATCTTCCGTGGTGAATGACCCGATTAGCTCTTGAGATGGAGTTCTAAATTGCCTGTCTGAAATATCGGTGATGTCCAGCACCCATTTCACCATTTCCGTATACGGGAGAATCCTCAGCCTTGCCGCTATCCTATGCAGAAATGAACAAGCGAGTTCTTTGAGGGTTGCCTCAGATGTATTACTAGAACCTGCTGTAGTCGCAACTTTCACTACCACAGGATTTTCTTCTTCGAGTAAATTATACATCCCTTCCCAGGTGGTTACATCGGCATCCTTATTGCAAGCGGTGTCTGCATACAGTGAAGCCATTTCTCTGTTTTCAGAATTTGAGCTCTTCTCTTTCTTACCCATAATGTTCTGTGAGCGCTTTGTATAGATGTTTTCTCATTCGTGCCTGCGTTTTTCGAGTTAAATGAGAGTAATGGCATGAGAAAGGTGATGAGATTGTTTTAAATGCAAAGGTGGATGAAATATATTATTTTATCGTGAAAAGACTTTCAATCAAAACAAAATCTCATTTACCATTAATTGACAATCCACTTATTTAATCCAATCATTAAAGCGCATAACATATATTGATATATGGGAAGATTTTCTTTGAAAAACGCGCTTTTATGAATCTGCGACATTGCGATCTGTGATTTGCTGCGCAATATCGCAATATCACAATGTCGCAAAATGAAACCATCGCAATTTTGTAAATAGCGCAAAAGGCGAAAATTGCGAAATAGCGCAAAAACGCATATTGCAAATATCGCAAAAGCGCACATCGCAAATATCGCAAAAGCGCAAAATTGTAAATAGCGCAAAAGATATTCGTTTAACATTTCTCTTTTCTACGCTATGCAATCTGCGACCAATATGTTATTGTATAGGCTTTTTGGGATCGCGTTATCGCAAAATCGCAAAATCGCATTTTCAGTTTTTCAAAAGATATATACCATTTTGTGATGGATGCGCTATTTTGTTTAAAGAACAATTTTATTGTAATCTATCAAAAACTTAAGTGTTTCTTAAGGTTATTTCTAAGGAATTTCTCTAAGTTTATGATAGAAAATTTTATTTGAAAAGGAAAACAAATCCTAATTGATTTTTTTGGATTTTTTAACTAAGGGTCTCCATTTATTTAGTATTATTACTAATATTAAATAAAAGGGGGGTTGTTGCTGGTCACAACAATTGGTGATTCACTGAAAGAAATAGTTATCTCTAAAAAAATAAAATGAACACTATATTTCTAGTAAATAAAGATTTTTAAAGATAATGAAAACTATCTTGGGATATTTTTTAAATAAAATCTAACTATGTAAAAGAAATAAAAATCATTCACAATTTCTTTCTAATTCCTTAGGAATAAAAACATTTTTGGGTTGTCTCAAGCTTTGATTGGTGTTAATAATGAAGTAAGTGGATTTCTCCAAGTTTTGGTTTTATAATATACTCTATTGCCATAGGTATTGCCTCTGCTGCCTGCAAACGTTCATAGTCTCGACAGGGTTACCTTTAAACCATTAACCATTCATTGTCCCATCCAACTAAAATTATGACTTTTTAAAAGATAAATTCATAAGACCTATTATCTCATGTTTTTGTTTTTTACTTATTTTATTTTTAAGAGCCATTGTTCTGGTTTGGTAGCCAGTTAATAACAATGCCATTCACTAGTTATAATTAAATTGAACAAGCTGGCTCATGATGAGACCCCTTGTCTTATATCTATAAGCCATTACCCTGTTTTGGTATGCAGTATTGGTAATGTCAGTTTTATTACTCCTTATGAACATGGTAAGTCGGCTCATAAAGAGACCTCTTATCTCTTAAATTTTCATATAATTTCTTAGAATTACATTCTAAAAAATCACAACTTAAATGGATGGGGTGAAATAGTTTTATCCTTAAGAATCAATGGATGACAATTTTCAAAGTTTCTTGAGTACCAAGACTTTGAAAAATCTTTACTTTTATAGATAACCTTTCTCTGCTCAATAAACTTATAATGATTGACATTGTCCTCAAGTTTTCAAAAGATCATGCAAATGATTGAAGTAATATTTCAAAGTTTAACATCTTATTTTAAACTATCCAAAAATGTGATCATCTCTTTAAAAATTCTTATTTACACAAAATAAATATTTATAATATTTTTCCTAAGAAATTTTCCTAAATAGTAAACAGTCAATTATAGACTTATCAACAACCTTTATTTGCAAAGACAATCAAAAAATTTTCAGAAAGGAATATGTACAGTTTAAGAAGGGGTTACCTCCTTATGAAAATAATTTCTTCAAGATAAGCCCATTTACAGGAAGAGATTCTCTCTTACCTGTTAGATCTTGGAGTATGAATGTATTTGAGCCTATCTTTTCAACGATCTGAAATGGTCCAAGCCACATTTTCTGAAACTTGGTATGTTTACCTTTTTCTTCGTGTACTTTATCCCATTTCAGAACAAGATCACCAATTGACAAAAAATTTGAGCCGGTAGAACTTGCATCAAAAGAAGATTTTACAAGCTGTTGATGTTTTTCATGAATAATTTTTGTTTTATCTCTATCTTCTTCTAGTTTAAGGATTTGATCATATCTCAATTGAATGGATGAAGAAGGATTTTCTTCAATAAATTGCACTAGGGCTAATGATGGAAGAGTTAAATTTGATGGTATCACAACTTCTTTTCCATAAACTAAATTGAAAGGTGAAGTTCCTATTGAAGCTTTTTCAGTGATACGATCAGCCCATAATGCAAATATTAAAGACTTGTGCCAATTCTTTTGATTTTGATCAATGGTCCTTTTAATGATTTTGATAAGATTTTTGTTAGTGGATTCAGCCAAACCATTACCTTGTGGATAATAATTTGTTGAATATTTCAATTTAAAACCTCTTTTGACTGCAAATTCTATTAAACTATTTCCATAGAAGTAAGATGCATTATCAAAGACTAGAGCGTTAGGTACACCAAACTTGGTTATGATGAATTGATCTATGAAATCAATAATTGCATCAGAATTGGCTACCTTCAACGGGATTGCCTCTACCCATTTTTTAATTAATCAGTTGCAGTAAGGATGTACTTGTGCTGTTTGGAAGAATGAGGTACTATCTCACCAATAATTTCAAGCCCCCATTGTTCGAATGGTTGCTCAATAGTCACTGGTTGCAAAGGAAAAGCTGGTTTCCTTTGTCTTCCACTTGCAGTTTGACAAATTCTGCACTTCCTTACGTAATCATGTGTATCTTTAAACAAGGTAGGCCAGTAATAACCAGCACAAATTATTTTGTGAGCTGTGGTATCACCTCCAAAATGACCTCCTGCTGGTCCATGTAATTCCTGTAAAACCTTTTTAGCTTCAGTCTTTTCAAGACATCTTAATAAGATTGAATCATAATTTTTCCTGAATAACACATTATCAATGATCTCATATTTAATAGCCTTTAACCTTAAAGCACATTTACTCTTATAGCTGAGATTAGAAAGAGCATACCCATTTTTCATGTAATAGATAAGATCAACATACTGAGATTCAGAGTTTGTAACACTTATCTGACTTACTTGAATATCTTGATTTGAATCTTGATTTTCTGGTATGTTATGAGCTCCTGCCAATAATCTGCAAAAACCTTGTCCTCTAACAATCTTAGCTGGTTTAATATCAATATCATATTTACTATCTCACCAATAATTTCAAGCCCCCATTGTTCGAATGGTTGCTCAATAGTCACTGGTTGCAAAGGAAAAGCTGGTTTCCTTTGTCTTCCACTTGCAGTTTGACAAATTTGGCACTTCCTTACGTAATCATGCGTATCTTTAAAAAGGGTAGGCCAGTAATAACCAGCGCGAATTATTTTGTGAGCCGTGGTATCACCTCCAAAATGACCTCCTGCTGGTCCATCATGCAATTCCTACAAAACCTTTTCAGCTTCAGTCTTTTCCAAACATCTTAATAAAATTGAATCATAATTTTTTCTAAATAACACATTATCAATGATCTGGTATTTAATAGCCTTTAACCTTAAAGCACGTTTACTCTTATAGCTAAGATTAGAAGGAGCATACCCATTTTTTAAGTAATAGATAAGATCAACATACTGAGATCCGGAATTTGTAACACTTATCTGACTTACTTGAATATCTTGATTTGAATCTTGATTTTCTGGTATGTTATGAGCTCCTGCCAATAATCTGCAAAAACCTTGTCCTCTAACAATCTTAGCTGGTTTAATATCAATATCATATTCTTGTAAGGCTGTTACCCAGTTAGCTCTCTTTTCTCCTACTTCTTTTTGAATTAATAATTGCCTCACTGCAGAGAATGGGACAATGATTTTTGTATGTATTTTCAAGAGAAAAGGTCTGAAATGTTTGATTGATTTAAACACAGCAAAGGCTTGTTTTTCAACATCGGAATAATTAAGCTCAGCTCCTTGCAGATTTGAGCTAAAGAAAGAAATTGGTGCCTCAATTTTCTGATCATTGAGCTGTGTTAAAACAGCTGCATAAGATGTTTCGGTGGCCATAGTATACAAAGTAAAATCTTTAGAAAAATCCGGGGTATTCAATGCTGGTGCATTAATGATCGCTTGTTTGATTGCCTCAAAGGCTTCTTTCTCTTTATGCCCCCATTTGAATACTGAATTTTTCTTGATCATATTTTGCATAGGTAAAACAATTTGAGAAAAATCAGGAATGAATCTTTTTACAAAATTGATTTGCCCAAGAAATGATTGCACGGATTTTTTGTTATGAGGTAAAGAAATATCAGAAATTTCTTTCACTCTATCTGGATCAATATATATACCATCTTTTGACACAACAAATCCTAAGAGTTTTCCTTCATCCAAAGGAAAGAAAGATTTCTTTGGATTTAAGGAAATACCAAACCTTCTACATCTTTCAAATATTTTCTTTAAATCATGTAGATGATTGGCTCTCTTTTTTGAAAATATTGTTATGTCATCAAGATAAACAACAACTGATTTATTGATCAGACCTTTAAATGCTATGTCCATGGCTCTTTGAAAAGTTGCTCCTGCATTTATTAGACCAAAAGACATTTTCTGATAAGCATAAGTTCCCCATTTTGTTCCGAAAGTTGTTTTCAATCTGTCATCTGGATGAACTAAAACTTGATTATAGCCCGAAAATCCATCGAGAAAGGACATAAGTTCAGAACCAGCTACCTTTTGAAGTATCTGTTCCATGGTTGGCAATGGGAAATTATCTTTTAAACATGCCTTGTTTAAATTCCTAAAATCAATACAGATTCTTATATCACCATTTTTCTTCCTTACAGGTACCATATTGGAAACCCAATTGGAGTGCCTTACAGAAAAAATGATTTTGGCTTTTAAAAGTTTATTAAGTTCTGATTTGATTTGTCCTTCGAGATTTGGATGAACCTTCCTTAAATTTTGTTGAACAGGTTTAATATCAGGAAGCATTGGAATTGTGTGTTGAATAACCAAAGTATCATACGTTT